>APFE030451059.1:19776-64402 GCA_000404065.3 Pinus taeda | reverse complement strand
GGGTTTTATTAATACCATCTATCTAATACTACCGCCCATTTAACCTTTATTTAATACTACCGCCCATTTACAACTAATTGTGGTCCCATTTGCAACTAACTGGGTTAACCACTTACAAATATTAATATGGGCTTTATTGACTCTTGACTATTACGTGATCCCATGACATGAATAAGGGGGTTAGGGTGGGACCCTAACATTCATTCGAAGAAGCATTAGGGAAGCTAGAAAAAGTTCTTGAAAGATGCAAGCAGGCGCATGTCTCCTTAAGTACGGAAAAATTCCATATGATGATGAATGAAGGAATAGTCCTAGGACACTTGCTTTCGGTTGTAGGAATTTAGATGGATCTAGCCAAGATAAAGGTAATACAACATTTTCCAATACCCAGAACACCCACTCAGGTACGTAGCTTTATCGGTTGTACTGGTTATTATAGGTGCTTTATAGAAAATTTTGCTAAAACAACACATTAGCTTTTTCAATTACTGACAAAAGATGCATACTTTATGTGGACAGATGACTGTGATGTAGCCTTTGTGAATATCAAGGAACAGGTTTGTAGTGCTTCGATCCTTAGAGGAACAGACTGGGCATTACCATTCCATATTCATGTTGATGCTTCCCAAACAATAGTTGGGGCAGTTTTAGGGCAGTAGGTGGATAAGGTACCATATGTAGTTTACTATGTTAGCAAGAACTTGGCCTCTGCCGAGTTAAGCTACACAGTGACTGAAAAAGAATTCCTCACTGTCATCTACGCCATCAACAAGTTTTGACACTATATCACTGGTTACCCCACCTTTATAAACACGAATCATGCAACCATCAGGTATCTGATGAATAAAACCATTACTCCTGGTCATATTACAAGATGGCTTTTGCTACTTCAAGAATTTGATATTACCATAGTAAATAAACCAGGAAATGACAACATGGTTGTAGATTTTCTGTCTAGATTAGAAAACAATACCGAAAGTATACCTATCGAAGATAGCTTTCCAGATGAATATATTTTTGCAATTTTCGCTAACACTCCATAGCATGCAGATATTGCTAACTATCTTGCTACAGGAAAGGTACCTTGTCATTTGTCATACAAGGACCAATGGAGAATTATTCATCATAGTAATCGATATTCATGGATGGAAAGGTACCTCTTTCATACGGGGGTGGATCAACATATTCAGTGTTGTGTATCAAAGGATGATATCTATGAGATATTGAAGGCTGCCCACAGTGGGCCTTGTGGAGGACATTTTGTAGATAAAAGAACAGGCCACAAGGTGCTACAAATGGGATACTACTAGCCTTCTATCTTTCAAGATGCTAGAGATTATGTTCGAAGATGTGATAGCTGTCAACGTATGGGAAATCAAATGAAATGCCATTACAACCCCAAATAGTCCTGGAACCTTTTGATAAATGGGCCATCGATTTTGTTGGACCCATCAATCCACCTTCCCATCAGAAGGTTCACATCCTGGTCTATACTGATTATGTGACTAAGTGGGTGGAAACCAGAGCGGTTGCGAAAGCAATAGAACAGGTGGTGGCAAACTTCCTTTTTTAAGAGATTTTTTTCCCGATATGGTACCCCAAGAGAAATTGTTTCAGATGGAGGAGCATAGTTCACATCCCACACGATAGAGAGGCTTATGCAGAAATATGGGGTCAAACACAAAGTGACAACTCCTTACCATCCCCAAGCGAATGGACAGGTAGAAAGTACAAACAAGGTGTTGGAGAATATCTTGGCAAAAACTGTAGCAAGTCATCGCCGGGATTGGTCACAGAAACTCCCAGAAGCTCTTTGGGCGTATAACACGACATGGAAAAATACAACCGGGTTTTCACTATTTGAGCTAGTCTACGGGAAATCTCCCTTGTTTCCGGTTGAATTCGAGGTCAGTACGCTCAGAACAACTTTGGAAGTAGGATTGAACTTATCAGAGGCCTAGAAACATCGGCTGGAACAACTTAATGAGTTAGACAAGATTATTTCAGAAGCTATCTAGAGAACTACTACTGTCCAACAGCAGAGAACAAAATGGCACGATAAATTTATCAAGAATAAGGTGTTTCATACAAGGGACTGGGCATTGCTATACGACTCCCAGTTCAAAGATTTTAAAGGAAAGCTTCGCACTCGTTGGATGGGACCGTATGAAGTGGACGCTGTATTCGCCAATGGCACAGTCAGATTGATTACAGTAGATGAAAATCGCACTTCCTTCCTAGTGAACAGACACCGTATGAAGTTATACCACTGTCCAACGTCTAAAGATGCCTTCATAAAACATATTTCTAATACATCTGGTTTGATGGTTGTTGGTGCAAAGAATGCTCCCTCTGCCCTTTTGCTTAAAAAAAATAAAAATAAACAAATAAATAAAATTAATAATAATAATATGCTGTTAGTACTTACTTGTTTGTCTTTTTGCAGGAATAAGAACTGAATTATGACAAGGATAAACAAAGAAAATTTTCAAGTAACAGTCATTGCTATTACTCCACCAGTGTTGTTACTCCACTGTTGCTGTTACTCCGCCGGTGTTGTTACTCCACTGTCGCTATTACTGATCTCTTAGATAACTGTGAATACCTTTTTACATTTTGTAGTTGAGTTTTTCTTCTGTTTCAGCAATGTTTTGATTGCCTATCACGAACCCTTGGTTGAGGGCAGATTATAACGTTGCCCCTGCATATACCTTGCATGCTGCCTTGAAAAGAATACACACCTGGATTGATACAATAATGTAGGAAAAGGAGTGGATAATTTTTTCATACCTGGACACCAACACCATCATTCTTTGATTTCTATTACTTCTTATTATCTTGTTTTCTTGAAATGAATGAGGTTTTTTTACCCTCAAATGTAATATTTTGTAATGATCTTTACTTCAAAGCAGTTAGAGGATAGTTAGGTAGTTTCATAGTTTTTGGTGGTTATTACCTATCCTATGATGTATAAAGAGGCAAGATTATAGAAAAAAAGGGGTCGGATTTTGGAGAACCTGGAGAAAACACTATTTTGTACTTGATGAATTGATGATTAATAAAAGAATCAAGAATTTCCATACATGCTGGGTACGATTTTTCTATTTCTCAATTGTGTGTCATTTTTGTTTATTCATATTTTTAAATATGGTAATGAAGCAGTTGGTATTTATTTATTGATGTCCTTAAATTACACAACACATTTCATATGTTTCATATGGTTCCTCTAGATTACAGAGAATAGTTCATGTTAAACACAACACATTGTCTTTAATTTCCTTACATATTCTTCTAATCACATTCATATTCAACATCTCATGGCATTTTGAAACTTTCCAAGTCATCTAAACATTGAGAATTTAAGGTCAAGTCCTCTAGACTCTTCAAATAGGGAATTGAACATATAAGTGACAATCATAATAAATTATTAATGTCTTAGGCACAATTTCTACACAGCCAGGAAATTGGTTTCCTAAGGGACAACATTAATTGGCGTCGTTGCCGGGGAGAGAATACATGAACACTTTTCCCTGGGTTTTCAATAGTTTCCTCTGGTTGTTCAGTGAGGAGGAGATTTTTGGTTGTTTTGGATAAAAGAAATAGCTCTGGCTCCGAGAAGACCCAGGGAAAAGTTCAAGCCCTTTCAGATCCTGAAAAGCTAGTTTCTAAGAAGGTTGGAAGGTCTAAAACCCCACTTACACTGATCCCTACACTGTCTACATCAGGCAACAATTCATCACATCTCTCACCCAAACATTCATCTGATCAAGAGTCACTTTTTACATCATATTCATTTCAAGAACCCAACTGTCAAGAGCAGTCTTTAGAGCCTGTTACTTTTTCATTATCTGCTATAGTTATTCAACCTGAACCTATAACTACATTACCACCTCTGCCCACTCCATTTACCCCTCAGTTAGGTTCCACATCTGTTGGTAATAAAAGTTCAATAAATTTGGGAGAAAACATGGCAACGCTTGCATTCTTGATGAATATGTATGCACGTCTTCAATTGCCACAAACGTTGAATCAAATGCCACAAGAATACCTCAAGTTTCTTTCCTCATTTTACAGGGAAAGATGAACAAACAATAGAGAATCATGTATCAGTATTTTGTAATTTTGAACCTAAATGTTGAACATCTGGATGTTGTTCTAAGACTTTTTGTTCAATCCTTGGATGGAGAAGCAAGAAAATGGTTTAAAGGGCTTCCTAATAACTCTATTCCTTCTTGGGAAGAGATGGAACGCCTATTCGCCCAGAGATGGGGAGAAAAAAAAGACAACGGGTATTCACTCACAGAGTTTAATTTTATAAAGAAGAAATCTGATGAAACTGTAGTTGAATTTGTCAGAAGATTTAATAAATTGTACAATAGTCTTCCAGTGGAGATTAAGCCCCCTCCTGCTGGTGCAAAAATAACTTTTGAAGGGGCTTTTGAGTCAAATTTTGGATTCACATTAAGGGAAAGAAGATCCCCACCCCTTGATCAGATCCAAACAGATGCATTAGAGATAGAAGCAAATCTGATGGCTGCAAGCAAAGCACCAGAGGCATAGCCTATTCAAGACAAGGGAAAGCAAAGATAAAATCCTCTCAAAGTCAAACATTAGAGGATATGAGTAATGTAATCAAAACTTTGTCAGATAAATTGATTAAGCTAGAGCTGGAAAATAAGAATTCTCAGAGGCAAACACAATATAATAAGAACTTTAATCCCCAATACAGAAGACAACCTTTGAAAATCTTTCAAAAAGAGAGAAAAGAACAAGATCAGATTCAAGCACCATTGTATATAGAGGCAGATCCTGGTGAAGTACTAGAGCACCCTAGGGACCATGTAGATCAAATTTCTACGTTGTATGCAGTAGATGAAGATGAACTTGGTGTTGAAGGAGAAGAGTATGAATATGCCAAAACAGATGCCATTTATGATGAAAATAAAATTGATGAGTGTTGGAGGAAATTCTCTAATTTTATGCAGGCAGAGTTACATAAGAAATAGGATTTAAGGTCAAGGAAAAGATCAAGAAGTCAAGAAAATGAAAGCGAGCAACAAGTTCCAGCTTCCTCACCAAAGGCGACTCCACAAGAATCTCAGCCTGTAAAACAAGTAAATAAAGGAAACCAAGAACAAAATGCAAATGGAAAGACACAAATACTTCAAGGTGAGTCTTCTCAAGACAAAAGTGGAAAAATTCCCTTGGAGAAACTTGTTTCCATTCCCCAAGTAATTTCAGTCATGAAGAAAGGTGAACATGAAAATGAAAAGAATGCTAAACAAGGTCATTTTTTTAATCTTACTAAAGAGTTGGAAAAAGTTAGATTCAAGTTGTCGTTACAGAATTAGAAAAAACACCACTTTATCAAAGGGAGATTGCTAAATTTATTAATTTAAGAGAGAATGTGAACATAAATGACACGGTGAATCTGCAGGATGATAAACCAGTAGTGGTTTTTGGTCCACATGTGGAGGAAGTAGATCCTTCAACACCTGCTTTTTATATTTCCTTATTGATCCATGATTTCCTCCTGCATATTTGTATGTTTGATTCAGGAGCTTCACACAACCTTATGCCATTGTCAGTGATGAAACAACGAAACCTACAAGTTACCAAACCCTATAGAGACCTGTATTCTTTTGATTCAAACAAGGTCAAGTGTCTGGGGGTCATTAAGGATTTGGTAGTGTCACTAGCCCAGATCCCAGCTAGAAGCTTGGTCATGGATATAGTAGTAGCAGATATCTCACTAGGTTTGGAATGTTACTATCTAGGTCATGGGGGGCTAAATTGGGTGGCGTCCTGAAACTAGATTTTACATACGTTTTTATACTGAATTTTGGTGGAGAAGAGAGAAGATTGTACAGAGAAACTAGATTTGTAAAAACAATTACAAAAAATGGAGCAAGTAATTCACCTGTATATAGCCAGGAGAAAGATGACTTTGCTTGCTTCATGCTGCATGATAATGCAGAGTTGGTTGAAGATAATCAGAAGCATCTTACTTCATCCAATGTAATTAAAGAGTTGCAAACCGAAGGGGTGTGGAAATGCTTCTTTGATGGAGCCTATTCAAGGAAGGAACAAGTGCTAGTTTCCTTCTAATTGCACCTGGAGGTAATATGTTTCCTTTTTCTTTTAGATTGGAGTTCGAAGCAACAAACAATGTGGTGGAATATGAATCCTTGATTATTGCTCTGCAAACAGCTAAACAAATGGGAACTAAGTCAATCTCTGCTTTTGGAGATTTAGAGATGATTATAAAACAAACAAAAAATCATTGTCAGACAAAACATCCTAGGCTTAAGGCATACATAAATGAAGTATGGGATTTGGTTGAGAACTTTTTCGAAGCTTTCAACATTCAATTTATTCCAAGGGATGAGAACAGATTAGCAGATTCATTGGTTGTGGCTGCTAGTACTTTTAGGCCTCCTATTAATCCAAAACTAAGATATGAGGTAGAAATGAGGCATAGACCTTATGTTCCTGATAATGTTAAATATTGGAAAGTTTTTGAAGTGATCAGCAAATTAAAGAATTTTTTACTATGGTTGAAGAGTTTCAGGGCACAAAAATTGATCAGGATGAAGATGAAACAACAAAAGTTGCAGAAGTTAGTGGTTTAAAAATTCCATAGCTAATAAAAAAGTTTTTCAATTGAAATATAATATTCTGCCAAAGGGACTTGTCCCTCTTGAAAGGCTTTTTAACCCCAATGATGTGGCTGTCAACTCAGGGAAAATTTCACAGGATGAACACATTCAAGATCATAATATTGGAACTCAGGAGGAGCCCAGGCTAGTCAAATTATTCAATAGAGTTTCACCTAATTACCAGGAGAGATATATTAAACTTTTCAAAGACTATGTTGATGTCTTTGCTTGGTCCTATGAGGATCTCAAAACATACGATGTAAATATTATTTAGCACAAGATCCCCTTGAAAGAGGGAATTCAACCCTTTAAACAGAAGCTTAGACAGATAAATCCTCTGCTTCTACCATCAATTGAAAAAGAGGTCAAAAGTTGTTTGATGCCAAAATAATAGTTACACTCAGGTACTCCAACTGGGTGGCTAATTTAGTGCATGTAAGAAAGAAAAATGGAGAGATAAGGTTACGTGTGGACTTCATAAATCTCAACAGGGATTCCTTGAAAGATAGTTATCCATTGCCTAAAATGGATCATGTGCTGCAGAAGGTAACATGATCTTTTAGAATGTCAATGCTGGATGGATTCTCTTGGTATAAATAGGAGGATGTGGACAGAGAAGATCATAAGAAGACGACATTCACAACTCCCTGGGGAACCTTTATGTATGCCAAAGTTCCTTTTGGATTGATGAACGTAGGTGCTACATTTCAAAGGGCTATGAACATTGCTTTTTTGGGAGATAAGTTTGTAGTAATATATTTGGATGATATTACTATTTTATTAAAGTTCGATGAAGAATATCTGGACGATCTAAAAAAGAATTTTGAAAAATGTAGAAGATTTGGGCTTTCCTTAAATCCCAAGAAATCCATTTTTGCTCTGGAAGAGGGCAAATTGTTGGGGCACATTGTTTCTAGAGATGGAGTGAAGATAGATCCAACAAGAATACAAGCTATGCAAAAAAAACCACTACCTAAGGGGAAAAAGGATATTCAAAAGTTTCTAGGAAAAATAATCTTCTTAAGGAGAATTGTGTCCAATTATGTAGAAATTGTAAAAGAGATTACTAATATGCTGAAGAAGGAGAATGAAGTGCATTGGACTAGGGAAGCCAAAGAATCATTTTTCAGGATTAAAAAAGCATTGCAGGCAGCTCCAGTCCTAATCAGCCCTAATTATCAAAAGCCTTTTCAAGTTTTTTCATTCGCATCACCAAATTCAATAGTTGTTGTCTTGCTGTAGAAGAATGATGAAGAGAAGGAGCATCTATTGCATTCTTTAGCAAGATTCTCAGGAATGTTGAGCTAAAGTATAATATTCTTGAAAAGCAGGTGTATGCTTTGATGAGAGCCCTAAAAGCCTTTAGAAATTATGTGTTGCAGTCGCAGATCATTGCTTATGTGTCAAATGCTGTAGTAAAAGATGTATTAGTACAGGGTGATGTAGAAGGCAAAAGAGGAAAATGGATAGCCAAGATCCAAGAGTATGACTTGGACATAAAACCCACAAAGTTGGTGAAAGGCAAGGATTGGAAAAAATGTTGACAGAGTCAAACTTTCAGGCATTGGGAATCAACTTGCTGACACCTATGGATGAAGAAACAACTGAAGAAAGTGAGGCAAAGCCATATCCAGGTATGAAGATCAGGTATAAATTTTTATGTTCAGAATGGTACAAGCATATAATGCATTATTTGTGTTTTCTCTCTTGTCCCCAATCCTTGGATAGAACAAAGTATAGAGCATTAAATATCAAAGCACAACCATATGTGATTGTGGAAGGTAGATTATACTGGAAGGATCCTGTAGGAATTTTGTTGCTATGTTTAACATAAGATGAGTTTATAGAGGAAATCAAAGATTATCATGAGGGGTTATGTGGAGGACATTATAGTTGGAAGGTTACTGCACATAAAGTTGTTCATGCAGGATTTTATTGGCCTACTCTATTCGGTGATACCTATAAATTTGTCATAAGTTTCCAGAAATGTCAGCTTTTTGCTAAGAAGAAGAGGCTATCTCCCTTGCCTTTGATCCCAATATTCATAGAAGAACCATTCATACAATGGGGACTAGATTTTGTTGGGGAGATTAACCGACCTTCAAGTAGACAACACAGATGTATTCTTATAGCCACTGACTATTTCACCAAGTGGGTAGAAGCTATTCCTACTAAAAGGGAAAATGACCAAGTGGTGATGAAGTTCTTAGAAGAAAATATTTTTAGTAGATTTGGATGCCCTGTCAAAATCATAACAGATAATGCTCAAGCCTTTAATTCAAACAAGTTTAATGCTTTTTGTCAAAAGTACAATTTTATTTTACCCATTCAATAGCTTATCATCCACAAGGAAATGGTCTAGCTGACTCAACAAATAAAACATTGATGAGCATACTTAAGAAAACTATTACAGAGAATCAGAAAGATTGGGATTCTAAGTTGAAGTTTTCTCTCTAGGCTACTAGAGTAACTACAAGGATATCTACAAGAAAATCACATTTTGAATCAGTATATGGAACTCAGGCTCTGTTTCCAAGTCAACTTGTGAAGCCTGTGATTACAATGATTCAAGAGGCGAAAGAAGAACCCAATGCTCTGATAAGAAGAATGAATAAATTAGTGGAGCTAAGTGAGAATAGGGACAAGGTAAGAGACAACTTGATCATGTATCAATCAAGCATGAAAAGTATTTTTGATAGAAAAGCTATGGAGATTGGCTTTAAAGTTGCAGACCTAGTATTAAGATGGGATACCAGAAGATAAGATAAGGGTAAGCATGGGAAGTTTGATCCTCTCTGGTATGGCCCTTTTAGAATTGTTGAAGCAAGGTCCAATAAAACTTTTCTTCTTGAGAATCTTGAATCTGAAACCTTACAATTTCCTGTTAATGGGCAATATCTTAAACATTACTTCCAGTTCTGAAAGCACAAGCGTCCTGTCACTGTAGATACCGGAGTGGATTCACTGTACAAATTTCCACACAGTTGAGTTTGGAAAAGCAATATCTGACTCCATGCCCGAGGAGAAGGCACTAATCTACGGTTCTTAGTGCTCCCGAGGTAGAAGCACTATCCCCAGGTGGAGCTAGATGTTGTAGCATTCATTGTCACTTGAGGTTACTTGATAATATTTAAAAAGAAAAAATGAAAAAATAAATGAAAAACACAAAATAAAATATTATGTATGTACTTATTTAAAAAAAAAAAACAAAAGACAATGGGCATGACCCATTGTGTAAAGGTCATGCAGGTTCAAGAGGCGTGATGAAGCGATATCTTGATAAGTATGTTGAGGTGTGCTGCAGGGAAGAAATGAGCACGAAGATTAATTAAAGCTCAACCCCCGCAATTGACTATGACGTTAGCATGGTTGACTGCAATGTGTGGCCTAAAATTACTACCGGAGTTCAACCTCGTTGAAGCTCCCGTACATTCTTTACCCCCGCGGTGATCTCCCAAAGCTTTCTGCCCCACGTCGCTCATTCCACATCTTCCACCATTTTCATCTGTTAATTGCCCACGTCACTCACCATACCCTGCCACTTCATCCACTGTTCCATTAATGCTCAACATTTATTTCACAAATTTATTACAGTTTTTTCCCCTTGTTCAGTTATCGTATATATAAAGAAAAAAAGAACGTTGTGTTGATCATTTGCTTGTAAAACATAGCAGTTTTCTTTTCTGATTTGATATTCCAAGTAAGCAATTGCCTTTAACAACTGTATTCTGAGTCAGCAACTATCTGATACCCACTATACCATTAAACGCCTTCCATTGTATCAAGAGGTCATGCTAAAACCTTCCATTGTATCAAGAGGTCATGCTGAACCATAAGAAATCTCTTGTAGCCATGGCAACGGTTAGGTCAGGTGTCCTAGCCTATTTTGTTCCTAGAACTCATTTATTTCCAGAATTTGTCCAATGGTTAACCTCAGCAATGTACCCTAAGAAATGTTTTGTAATGAACTATTCAGGGGAAAATGTTTTCCAGGTAACTTCACATCTAATACACGAAGCCTTGAATTATCCCGTATCAGAAAATTACACTACTTTTACTGAAGAATCCCTAATTTCTTATTATGAAAATATGTCTCCTCAGGATCTTTCTCATGTCACTTCTTTTTTAGCTCCTAAATCTAGTCAATTCTCCCTTGATGGAAATCTTTTCTCTTTAGGAATGTTTGCAGTTGATATAAGACATGTGTTGCAAATAATTGCTAAAATTATAGGAAAGGAAGACTCCAAGAAAGTAGACAAAGTTGTGCTCGAATTATTCTCCTTAATGATGAGGCCTGAGACATTGCTAGACATCCCAACTTTCTGGGTAGAGGTTATCAATACTCAATTTATGACTTTACCTCTCATTGGTTCTTTCAAATTTCCTTCAGTCATCACTTATTTATTTTTGTATCAGAATGTTTATCATTTCTCTGGTTTAGGGTTGAATGTGGTTGATATCAATAAAATGAAGTAGTCAGTAGTGTTCTGGACAAACCTAATAAGAGGTGATCCAGAAGATGGTGGTTTATTTGAGTTTATTTCTTTATTTCTTCGAGTGGCATATAAGATTCTGAATGGAAGCCTACCCAAAACTTTCTTTCCTAAAGCTCAGGAGTATCTTCAGTTGAGTAAGGATGTGAGATGTGGAGATTGGTTTATTTTTGATGAACATGCAGAGATTAGGCTTTATGGGGCCTCTGTCAAGCCATACAGGTTACCTAAGTTCGTGCCAATGAGGCTTTTTGCTCTTGAATTCATAAGGCAGAGCTTAGATGTTGATCAAGTTCATTTTGTTCCTATGAAGAAAGGCTTCTTTTTCAAGTTGCCTAAAGCAGTGGGACCCTTCATTGTAAATACTAGACAAGCCACTCTGGAAGTTGAGAAATTGTTGAATGATATGGGTTTTCTACAAGAGGTTGGGTGGGCTTATGACCCTCACTAAATTATTTCAAAGAGAATATTGGAGAATGGCTATTTAGCTTTTCTATATGAAAGCAGATCTAAAACTAAACAATTGGCAAATGGAGGTTTGCAAAACATTCAGGGAACAAAGGTTGAAACCCCTAGAATTACAGAAAAAGGGGTCAAGAGAGCTAGAGAAGAAGTCATTGATCTGGATGAGGACGAGTCTAAAACAATAAAGAGGATCAAGCTGCAGGATGCAACATCTTTGTGACAACCTGGTTTGGTCATTAAGTTGGGAGAGACAAAAGGTGTTCCTACTTCCCCATCTTCTAGAGAACCTATTCATGATCAAGTTCCTTTAATACAAAATATGTTTGCTCAAATAACTTAAAGAAATTTGAAGATAAAGCTGAATATGGAGGTTCAAGCTGAGTCTCAAGTAACCCCTGAGTAAACCATGTTGCTATCCACCATGGATTTGGAGAAGAGCCAACTAAAAATTTCTTTCTCTCACCCTACAGAAATATCAATGGGATCTTCAAGCAGTGTTAAGACTGTGAATTTGATTGTTGACACTCACAAGCTCCCAATGCTTGACAAGGTCAATCTACATATGCAAACTAGACAGTTAATTGTAAATGATGTATATAAGACAAATGTAACAGCAGCTAAGGCAAAAAAATGCTTAATAAGGTAATTCAACAGTTGAAATTGGAAAAGGCCAACTCTAGAGCTTTGATTTCTCAGGTTGAACAGTTAAAGAAGATTATCATTAAAGTAGGGGTCAATCCTGATGACCAACCTGCTGTTCAAAATTTATTACAATTTGTTAAGTCAGAGATTGGGATCCTGAAAAAGAAATTGAATTTACCTACTTGTGAGCATCCCATAGCTGCAGGGATAGCTGAAGTGGAAAATGAAAAAGAAAAGCTTTTGCAGGATGTGTTATAGAAAATTGAGGAAGTTCCTTTACGTAAATAAACTCTTGACAAGCTGAAAAAACAGCTGGACACTCATGTTTGTATGGTAGTAATGCCATCCAACACAGATGATCCAGCAGCACAGGTTTTACAACTGGGAACAGAGCTTAAAATGGCTAAGCTTGATGCTAAGAAAGCCCAAAGAGGGCTGGAAACAGCTTGTAAACTATTGAATTTAAGTGAAAAGGAATCAAGAAGGGAAAAAGATAATGCAAAGAAGTACAGAGAGGATCTCTTGAGTGCTGAAGATGAAATCAATAGATTAAAAGAGAAAATGAAAGGTAATGTATCCTTAATTCAAGCCAGAGAAATTTTATGGGATAATATTATTGAAGTTATCAAAGGCATGTGGGGATTTCTGGTGATTATTTTAGAAGAAAAGACACTCATTCAGGATATGGAAAAGGTGGTCACTAAAAATAAGAAGAAGGATCTAAATAGATCAAAGTTTGCAAAGAAAATGATAGATTTCATTCATTCTAAGTCTACTGCAGAATTGAAGGAACATGAAATGCCTGACAGAATATTATGTGCTATTGATTTTAATAAAATGATTGTCAGAAATGTCTGCAGGGTTGCTGCCGAGAAGAAGATAAAGGAGATAAAGGAGGTAGTTTCAAAGTTTAACATATTGTTTGATAAAAGGGTTAGGCTGGACTTCCTTCTCGCTGGGATCTACAAGGAAACTTGCTGCCATGGAACACATATGAGACCTTGCTGGTTGAGGCAAAGAGCAAGGTTGACAACACTCATGAAAGGACAACAATGTTAAAGGGAGCTACCATAGTGAATTTCCTGAATAAGGATTTTAAGCTTCTATGAATGGTAAAGACTCTATTTACTGAAAAGCCCACTTACAACATGATTACAGCTTGCAGGATAGCACTTGACAAGTTAGAAGAAGAACCAAAATCAAATGTGCCATTATGGAGAAAGTGCAAAGAAGGGATGATAGAGCAACACAAAGATACATCAGCAGAACCACAAGCTCAAGCTATAGATTCTAACAATGAGCAACAATCTCCCATCATTCTCTGATTTCTATTACTTATAATTATCTTGTTTTCTTGAAATGAATGAGGTGTTTTTACCCTCAAATGTAATATTTTGTAATGATCTTTACTTCAAAGCAGTTAGAGGATAGTTAGGTAGTTTGACAGTTTTGGGTGGTTATTAACTATCCTATGATGTATAAAGAGGCAAGATTATAGAAAAAAAGGGGCCAAATTTTGGAGAACTTGGAGACAACACTATTTTGTACTTAATGAATTGATGATTAATAAAAGAATCAAGAGTTTCCATACATGTTGGGTATGATTTTTTTATTTCTCAATTGTGTGTCATTTCTGTTTATTCATCTTTTTAAATATGGTAATGAAGCAAATGGTCTTTATTTACTGATGTAAATGAAGTTAAAATCCTTAAAGGCACTCCCATATTTAAAACCTCTTTTCATATGTTTCCTCTACATTACAGAGTTTAGTTCCTATTAATCACAACATATTGTCTTTAATTTCCTTACATATTCTTCTAATCACATTCATATTTAGCATCTCATGGCATTTTGAAACTTTTCAAGTCATCTAAATATTGAGAATTTAAGGTCAAGTCCTTCAGACTCTTCAAATAAGGAATTGAACAGAGATATAAGTGACAAGCATAATAAATTATTAATGTCTTAGGCACAATTTCTATACAGTTAGGAAATTGGTTTCATAAGGGATAAGATATAAAATGATGTATTTTATGATCAACTGAACTTAGGTGAAGTAGTGTTTGAGAAACCTGCCATTAACATGTCCTCCTGATAGTGTTTCTCCAGTCAAGCCCTCTAATAGAAATGCGTTGGTTCCACAAACAACTCCAATCTTGTAAGGGCCTTCCCATAATCTGTCAAACTTTATGTGTTTTCCCTTCTCCTCATTTCTAGCTTCCCACTTTAGTACAAGGTCATTTAGTTGAAAATCACCTGCATTGGCTCTCTTTTTTTTTCCCATGGAAAAATTTGTAATTTCTATTGATTAAAGAAATTACATTTTGTAGATGCTATTGCATATGCATATGGAGGCAGAGATACCTGACGAGTTCATAAACTTAGAACCAAAAAGATAGCTATTTATGTCTCCACATAGGGAGTCTGCTATCTGCTATACTATGTCTATGCCTGCTTGCTAACAAAGAGTGAGCAAGATCAATATATATCCGTCTCTTCGTAGAGAGGAAAAAACTTTAAGTATCAAAATCTAGCTTGTAACCAGTACCAAATAAGTATATATGTGCAATATATACAAGGATAATCAAAATAGATATGGGCTTATAGCCCATTGGCTCTGAGATCATCAAAAGGTCTATGGTAGTGCTGGTAGTAGGTCCCATCAATCTCTTCTTGTATCAACCAGTCGATCCCTTGTCTAAGCGCTGCCTCTTTGGATAGGTGATCAGCCCCTGTGTTTTTCTCCCTGTAAATGTGTCGACAGACAAAGGAGTCAAAAGATGATATCAATCTTTTAGCTTCTTCTAATATATGCCTCAATGTAAATGCATTGCAGTGTGATGCATCATTCAACCAATTGCAAACGATTTTGGAATCACCAAACAACTATAGATGTCTGCATTGTTTTTCCAATGCAAAATGTATAATATGTTTTGTTGTGCATAGTTCAACAAAATTATTAGTTCCCCTGCCTAGATTAATTTGGATCTTGAAGCAATGATTTTCATTAAGGTGAAGGATGGCTCCACCCCCACATCCAGCCTCCTGCAGAGCCATCAAAGTATGCCCAGGGCTTAGATTTATCAATGATTTCAGGTATGATGGTGCGAGGAGGGGTGTTGGGGTCGTCTTCAAGAAGAAGGTCGAAGTCTGCAATCGTATGGAGCAAGATGGCAGGCCAATGGGGGGATATGTGATTAAAGATAGACTGATTCCGAGCCATAATGACCAACAGACAAGCAGAGGCAAGTTTTTGGCTTTACCATTGTGATTTTGGCACCGTGTATTCCAGGCATCCATAATATTGTGCCCATTCTAGGTATTTAAGGGAGGATAGTGAGCAGTGATGGATTTCCAATATTCCTTGGATGTGGGGCAATTAAGAAAAAGATGTTCCATGCTTTCTTCATCATTTCAGCACAGGTGGCACCATAATGGACCATGAAATGATATTTTCATCAGATTAGTCCATGTAGGAATCTTGTCAAAAATGATGTTCCACATCAGTAATCGAGAGCGGGGGGCTGCTTTGAGCTTCCATAGCAGTTTCCAAGTCGGAAGTATATTTTGAGGCTTGTGAGGTTCCATAAGTCTAATATAACCTTGTTTCGGAGTATACACACCATGTTTGGCAAAAGCCCAGATAATCTCATCTGGTCCTTCAGTGAGATGGATGTGTGCCTGGGTAAGAGCATCCGTATAGTCCTGCCAATCCTACTGCCACTGAATCAGGATGTCCAATTCTCGAGCCGATTTCCAAGCCTGTTGAAGAAAAGAGGAGTTGATATGGTTGCCAATGTGTTTGATATGGGTGATACCCCTGCTGAGTAAATGCCTTATTAAGTCTGCTGGTAATCTATGTGCATTACCATAGCCAACCCATGGATCCAAACCGATACCAACAGCATTGCCCTCCTTAATGCGCCACGTAATTCCTTCACGCAAGAGGGGTAGTGTACTGATGACTGCTTTCCTTATATTGGATATGTTATTTCTCATTCCATGATGCTGTCTAAACCAGTCCATTAGATCCATGGGCCAGATATATTTCACTTGAACAACGTGGGACCAGAGACTGTTAGTGGTAATAAGCTGCCAGTCGAGCTTGGCCACCAGGGATTTTGGGAATAGATCAAGTCTCTTGATGCCCCATCCTCCCCAACTCTTGGGCTTTGCTATTTTGTCCCATTTGACCCAGGTGAAAGGCTTGCCCAGTTGATTACCTATCCATAATAATCTGCAGCATATACTTTGTAGTCTGTTTAATATACCTTTTGGAATCCAAGCCAGGGTCATCCAATAGATTGGAGTGGCTTCTATCACAGCTTTGATGAGGATCAGTTTGCCTGCACGAGATAGATATTTTTGGTACCATACTTGGAGTCTCTTTTCCACTTTCGCAATGAGCCATGTCCAATCCTCTATCCTGTAACCAAGAGGCTTTAATCTAAAGCCCAGGTATTTTATCCCATCTGCCAGATTTAGAGAGGTGAATGGGAAACGCTGTGATGTATATAAAATCTCATGTTGTGTGCAGCCAATAAAGGTAATCGAGGATTTGCTATTATTAATTAACATCCCAGTAGCCTGTTGGAAAAGATTGAAGATTTTCTGGAGGACCATGGTGTCCCCAATGCTACCATTTAAAAAAACGAGAATGTCATAAAAAAACAATAGGTGAGTGAGGAAAAAATTCTCAGATATCTTGATGCGTGTCAGATGATTTCTATCGCGAGCAGATGTAATAGTCCTACTTAATCCTTCCATGATAAGTAAAAAAAGTAAGGGTGAGAGTGGACATCCCTGCCTAAGTCCTCTCTCCGAGCTGAAGAAATATGTAGCTTCCCCATTAAGTAGCACACTGTAAGATACATCAGTTATACAACTCATAATCCATTTAATAAATGCATAAGGAAATCCTAGGTGGGTCAGAAACAGTCTGATATAAAGCCAGTTTGCTCTATCAAAGGCCTTTGAGAGGTCTACCTTCAGAATCATACCCTTCTGCTTTTTTATCTGCAAAGTATGGAGGAGTTCTTATGCTGTGGCAATGGCTTCATGAATATGTCTGTGATGAAGGAAAGCAAATTGTTCAGATGATATGTGTCGAGAGAGGATAGGTTTTAGACGATTAGCGATGATCTTAGCAATAATCTTAAAAAGTCAGTTGCAAAGGGATATGGGACGAAAATCGTTGAAGGAGGAGGGGTTGTCAGATTTCGGAATAAGGGCAATGAAGGTAGATTTAATGGTCGGGGATATTCTGCCACTCCTTCTGCAATTCTCCACAATTTTGAGTAGGTCATCCCCCAGTATTTCAAAGAAAGAAATGTAAAACTCAATGGTCCACCCATCTGGACCAGGGCTCTTATCTTTCTTGAACCATTTTAGAGTTGCCTCAAGCTCTTCCTTCGATACTTCCATCAATAGGTCTCCCGCGTCTTCTTGTTGTACGAATTTGGGGAAGTGTTCAACAACCCGCATGATATCCAAGATGTTCGTAGCTCTAGGCGCCTTATAGATGTTTCTGAAATGTTCAATGGCTAATCTAGCCAGGTCCCTCTGAGAAGATACTAAGTGCCCCTGATCATCGCTTAATTCCCAAATGGTATTAGTGGCTTTTCGACCGCTGGAAAATTTATGAAAGAAATTAGTGTTGTCGTCTCCTTCGGTGAGCCAAATTTCCCTACTCCTGAGCCTCCAGCTCTCTTCCTTTCCCTCAAGATTTGGGAGCGCTTCATAATGTGAGAGGTGTAGAGTTCTTTACTCTCAGCTGTAGGGAAGGTGCCATTTGTGGTGTCCTCATGTGCTGCAATAGCTCTCTCTGCCTCCCTCAAAGAGATGTCATCATTCATACGCTTCTGATGAGCCCAAATTTTAGAGACCCTCTTTAGTTCAGTAAATTTCCTTATAAATCCTTTTGTATGATCCTCACTGTCTAGTATGGGATTGGTCTGCCAGTAATTAGTGACCATCTGAATGTACGAAGGATCTTTAAGCCAAGAGGCATTGAATTTGAAGGGGCTCCTGATCTTCTATTTCGCATCAGCCCACTCCAAAAATATTGGTCGATGGTCTGAGATGCCTCTAGTACCAAGCCATTGACGAATGCTGGGGAGACAGCTTAGGAAAGCTTCCTTGATGAGAAATATGTCAAGCCTTCTGGTAAGACTGTAGTCACCACTGTGATTATTAGTCCAAGTAAATTGAATCTTGGCAGATGGGATGTCCACCCACTGATGTTCCTCGAGTAGGGTAGAGATGGTATAAGTTAAGCTGTCTACTTGGGCCGAGTGACCCCAAGATTCATTGAAGCCAAATGAAAAGTTTAAGTCTCCTCCTAATATAATGTTGTCCGCCTGAAGTAGGTCTGGGTCCAAAAAAGTTCTCCAAAAGTTAGCCTTGTCTACGTAAGGACCATAAACATTCATAATACACACTTCCATCTCAAGAGGGCGGGAAAAAATATGCATGCCGATGAAGCCCCCGCCTCGCCAAATGTTCCTGATCTCCAAGGGTTTGTTACATATCCCAATAGCAGTACCCCTAGATCTCCCATATGCGTCCAAAGCGTGGAAGGTCCAATTAGGCAACCAGGAATTAAGTGTATGAATGAGAGGTTCAGCCAAACAGAGCGTTTCTTGTAAAAATATAATGTCTGATTGAGACGAAGTGATCAATCTTCTGAGCGCTAGCTTTTTGGGCTAACTAGCAAACCCCTTGCAATTGAAGGATAGAATCTTCATGAGGGATGAGCCTGCGGGCCATTCCTAGCTCTAAGGGCCCTGAAAATGGTTTATTGTTGCCCGAGGGAAACTTCTTCTCCCGCTGTGTGTCTGGCTTTAGAGAGGAGAGAGGGTCGACCCCTTGAGGTCTTATGGGAGGCAGGGGCAACCTCAAGGTCCAGACCAATCGCATCGTAGCTTCTTTCCTTCGATCTGGAACGGAGAGAGTACCAGGGGGATACGGAGGGGGAGGGGATGGAGAGGGAGGGAAGGGAAGTAGATGATAGGGATGGATTACAGGGGGAGGAGGAGGGTGAGGGGAGGGGGAGGGAACATATAAGGGAGGATGTAGAAGCAAGTCCCTGGGATCTGAGAATGCCCACAGAAGCTAAGAGCATTGATAGAGGGGGAGAAGTGCAGATGTTGGAATGAGATGCAAATGCTTCAGAAATGCCATACACAGGAGGAGTGAGAGAGGAGGAGGAAAGTAACATACCCGGCTTCGAGGTGACCTCCTGAACAGGACCGGTGCATGCTTGAGGAGGAGGTGATGTTGGGTTTGAAGCTGAGGGTTCCGTGACTGCTCCCGCTTTATCAGGTGAACCTTGGGGATCACCTGCATCCTTGATGCACTCCTTCGATACAGTATCTATATCTTGTTGGGAGGGGTATCCCATGGGGTACTTAGAATCCATGTTCTTCTGAAGGAGGGGGAAATCCTTGTATAAATGCCCCACTTTATGGCATATGCGACAGCGATACGGAATGCCTTCATAGTCGATGATCTGTTTGCGGGATGTGTCTCTCCATTGGATAGTGATATACTCTTGTAAGCCTTCCTTGGTATCCAGATTGATGAGAATCCGAGCATAGGCCATCATGCCTATGAGCTGATAAGACTTATCATAATCCATATAGGAGCCAATCGCATTGCCAATCTGCCGGAAGATGTCTTCAGACCAGTATTGTAGGGGAAGGCCGGGGAGCCGAATCCAAACTGGTCCAATGCCTATCTGCTCCGTCTCAGTATCAAAAAGGGGCGTCCATCGCTTGAGGAGAACTAGGGCATGTTCAAAATGCCAGTAGGAGGACAATACCTAATTGGTATGGTCGGCACGAGCGAATCTCAAAGCAAACCATCCCCTCACAAAATTTTGCACGAAGGGGATGTCGACCAGATGGTGACCCCAAACCTCGGATGCCCAAGTTTTCAAGCGAGTGGCCATGTAATTCCGTCCTTTGATGCGCCCGACCAGGACCCTGTCAGCGAAGTCCATAGTCTCACCCCACTGTATGTCCTCTTCTAATTTGAGAAAGATATCGTCCGCCTTGGACTTGTAACACTTGTGCTTCTTCTTAGGTCCCAGTGGAGGTGTCCGGGAATGTAAATGGCTCGAAAAAGAGTCAGACGCAGCCAGGGGAGGGTTAGGGTTAGACGAGGGAGGGTTAGGAATGCCCACAGAGACAGGGAAGGAACCAGCAAGCAGAGGAACGGCCGTAAAGCTGCCGGAAAGAGGGGCGATGGTAACTTGAAGGGTAAAACCGGCTGAGACTATGGGAATCGAAGGGGGGGAAACAACTGGGATAGAGCTCCAGGCGCAGGGAGGTCCAAACCAGGGTTAGGGTTCAAACAGCCGGAAACGAAACTAAGAGTTTCCGGGGAGTGTGGGGGGGTAGAAAGCGCTGGCCAGGTAGGAGGGTCATCCGGGAGGACCACCGGTTGTGTCCAAGACGGTTTAGCGAAGGAATATGAAGTATAACTTCCGGTGAGGCCAAAACTATACATACCTTCCGATGTGGAGAATGAGGAGCGCTAGATGGAAACCCCCTCCAGCGGGTCTTCTGAGTAATCAACGGCTTCAATATCATCCATGACGACAACTGCTTCTTGGAACGACGGACACCTCGAATAGCAGGAATAACAGAGAGTAAAACAGTGCAACGGAAACAGACAAACTGTAGCAGGTAATGCTAGCCGTCGACGGGTAGACAACCGAAAGGTAACAAAACAGTAAGAGGCCCCCCAAGGTCCCAACAGGTCAACCAGTGCAAAGAAGGAGGTAGGTGATGGATGGGGCACGACAACGATCAACGAAGATGCAGGTTACTGGTTGTCTAGCATGGTTACTGTGACCTGCAGTAGCCAGAAACACTAACCCAGATCCTCGCTAGCTATCTCTCTCCCACCTCGATTATGATCCTTTTTAATGCCCATTGGCTCTCTTGTCCCAGATTCTTTTGATTTTATCATGAATCACCTCTGTATCGTTGTAGAATTGTTCTCTGGTTTGCTGCAAATGTATTATTTGGTTGATCCTTCTATGGGCATCATTAGGTTCTGCTTCTATTTCCTACAACAATTTTAGTACTATAATTCCTAGGGAAGTAGGAAAAATTGCATCTATTCCATAAACCAGTTGGAAAGGTGACATTCCAATTGACTTCCTTTGTGCTTATCCTCTCACCCCATAGAGCATTTATCAATTTCTTGTGCTAGGATTTCTTTTTTTCATGGAGTAAATTTTTTAGGATGTTTACTAGGTTCTTATTAGAAGATTCTCCTAACCCATTTCCTTGAGGATAGTAGGCAATTAATTTCCTAATACTATATGATATTTATTGCAGAACTCAATCATCCTTTTAGATTTGAAAGCAATAGCATTATTTGAGATAATTTTGTGGGGACTACCAAACCTGGAGAAAATATTATCTTCAATGAGTTGTATGATTACAGAATCTGTAGCTTGCCTCGCTGGAACTACTTTTATCCATTTGGTGAAGTAGTTTGTTGCTAACAAGTTCCACTTGTGTTGAGCTAAAGAACTTGTATGAATTTCTCCTATAAAATCTAAACCCCATTGTTGGAAAGGAACCTCCACTAAGGTAGGTTTCAAAGGTAGAGTTATGTGGCCTTCAAAAATCTGACATTGATGATAAGTTGAAACCTTTTTATGAATGTCAACAAACAAAGTACACCAGTAAAAACCAACTCTCAGGATTTTGTTTGTTGTGGTTTTCAAGTAAAGATGTCCTCCACATTCACCTTGATGAAATTATTTCATTATTTATCTTCTTCATCCTTTAATAAACAATTTAATAAAATACCTCCAACATCCTTCCAATACAAAGCTTGATCTAAAATGCAGAACTTTACAACTTTCAGTTTGAGAAATATTGCCTTGGTTTTTCTCAAGCCAGGTGAAGCTTGTAAATTCTGCAAAACATACACAATATTTGCACAACAAGGAGAAGTAACAAAATTTTATGATAACTTTGGAGTTGCCAAATCCTCTTGTTCATCAAGAACAACTACAAAATTGACACATGAAAATTTGACTCATCCGTTAATTTGGCTAATCCTTGACCTTTGTTAAGTTTTGTGGGATTTATTTCCATGTCATATTCCAATATTACTGCTATCCGTTTACTTATTTTTCCATCTAATTAGTTTGAGTGATTATGTCCTTTACTACTGCACTTGGAACATAAGAAATTATGTGAGAATGTAATACATACATTCTGAAATATTTTAAGGCCTCTACTAAAGCAAAATCTTGCCTTTCCATGATATTATACTTCAATGAAGCATCTCTTAAAGCTCTGCTAAAAAATGCTATAGGTTGTTCATGTCCCTCGTTTTCTGTAATAATATTGTTGCAATAGTATGTTATGAAGCAAAGGAAAAATAATGAAATCTTTAGTGTAATATGGGCTAATCAGAACAAAAGCACAGGTCAAGCCTACCTGTACATCATTGAATGATCTTTTGGCTTCAACATTCCATTTCATTTGATTGTCCTTCTTCAACATGTTTGTGATAGCCCTTAAGATCTCAGCTAAATTTGGAATAAATCTCAGAAAATTTATTCTCCTTAGAAAATTTATTCTACCAATTAAAGACCACTTCTTTTTTGTTTTTAGGTGGATCAATTTTGAGAATGGCTTCAATTCTACTTGGGTCAATTTGGATACCATCTTTTGAAATTATGTGATCAAGTAATTTACCTTATTCTAAGCCAAACAAATATTTCTTGGGATTTAAGGAAATACCAAATTTCCTACATTTCTCAAACACTATTTTTAAATGAAAGAGATGATCCTCATTGGTTTTGGAGAACATAGCGATTTCATCTAGATAAATCACAATAAATCTATCCTTCTCATATGCGAAAGCAATATCCATTTCCCTCTGAAAATTTTCTCCGACATTCATAAGCCCAAAAGGCATCTTCACATACATGAAGGTTCCCCATGGTATTGTGAAAATTGTTTTGTGTTGATCATCAGCATGCACAAGAATTTGGTTGTAACCCGAAAAGCCATCAACCAATGAAATTCTACCAAAACCAACTACCTTCTGTAAAATACGATCCATTTTTGGTAAAGAGTAGTTATCTTTGAGAGAAACTTTGTTTAGGTTTTGGAAATCCACACATAATCTTATTTCCCCCGTGTTTTTCCTCGTTGGTACCAAATTTGATAGCCATTTCGAAAACCTCAGAGGTACAATAATTTTAGCATCAAAAGTATTTCTTACCTCTTTTTCAATTAAAGGTAACATAACTGGATTCACCCTCCTTAATTTTTTTTTTGAATGGTTTATGGCCCTCTTTGATGGGAATAGTATGTTGAATAATGTTGGTATCATAGGCCTTTAAATCTTCGTATCCCCATGCAAACACAAGAGAGTATTCTTTCAATAAATCAATGAATTTATGTTTTTCTCTAAATATTTACAATCTTTGGATTATCTTCAGTACCTATATTACAGTCCTCAACTTCGGCTCCTACGGGTTGTATTTTGGGATTTTGAGCTACATCATGAAAATCAAATAGTTCTTCTAATGGCACCAAACCCCTTGGTAACACATTATCTTTTAACTGTAAGATTTCAAATTATTCTGAGTCCTCACTGATCTAGTTCAACACTATTTCATTTGTATCCTTATCTACACTATTTTTTGTATCAATATGTACATTCTCAAATTCTTCCTTTAACTGCAAAAAAAATTATGTTTCTTTATCATTGCCAAACAATTTCCAAATTAGGGATATTTGGCCTATGTTTCACTTCAATCTCATATTTCTTGTTTGGATGGAAAGGAATTTTACATGTACTAGCTGAGGTAGCAAATGCATAAGCTAATATATTTTTACTTCTAGGAATCAAAGACAATTGATACTCTAGAAAACACTCCAAAAAATTCAAAACAACATTTTTGTAGGCCCTTAACCTAGGATGTTTAGCTAAATACTCACCTTCAATCTGCTTAATGGTGAGTTCTAAATCACCATGTACAAAAATCCTTTTAGCTCCTAACCTCTTCAATACTTGCAATCCTAGAATAAGTGCTTCATACTCAACTATATTGTTGGTACACTGAAAATTAAGCTTGTAAGAATATGCCTTTGATATGCTTTTTTTTAGTTCAAGACCCAAACACTTGCCCCTGCTCCTTCCTTACCTACTACCCCATCAAAATCCATATTCCAAAGGGCTTTATCCTCTTCATTTTTAGTTTCAACCTTAGATTTCACATCCTCTATTTTGCTTGATTTACTTTCCATATCTAACATTTCTTCTTCTAAACATATATCATTATACATAATGAAAAAGTCCATGTCTGAATGCACAAAATAAAGTGGGTAATTATTAGGTTTTTCTTAGCTTCTTACCATATATTTCATCAATGCTTCCCTATACAACCTCCTTTGTTGACCAAAGATAGGAATAGTTTCATATGCCATGTCCATCTATAAGGTACCCTGTAACTTCCCCCCAAGATCTTGACAGGAGAATTCCATATTTAGGAGGTATATCAGCTACAACAATATCCATGACCACACTCTTTGCTGGGATTTAGGCTAGAGTCACACATAAATCCTTGATGAGACCCAAGAATCTTACTTTGTTAGAATCAAAAGAGTAAAGATCTTTATATGGTCTTGTTATATCCAATCCCAAATTTTCCATAATGACTCTAGGCATGAGATTGTGTGAAGCACCAGAATCCAACATGTCATTGTGAAAAATGTAGTCATGAATGTTTAGACTAACATAGAATGGTGGCACATTACCATCATGTGACTTCCCTTCAACTTCAGGTCCGAATAATAATTTAGGTTGGTCATCAATTAAGTTAACTGTGTACGTTCCCTCTCCTATCTTTAGTGCCTTCATGACTTGAGTTCTATACACATTCTTGTTAATCAGTTCTATCAAAGGAACAAAATTTTTGACCTTAGCTAATTCATTTTTAATACTGAAAGAAGGTTGAGGATTTTCTACCTCTTTAACACTTACATCTTGTTTTTGAGAAACCTCTTTTAGGGAATCATCCTTTGTCTAGCGAGTGGAAGGTGTATGAACTTGAATATTCTTGGGAGGGTTTGTTGCAGCCTTCTTGCTTCTCAAATTGTATTGTTTGTGTACTTACATAATATAATTTTAATATCCTTTTTTATAATCATCTGATTCTGTAGGGATGGCCCCTGGCTGTGATAACAAGAACACATCTTGTTCCTCCTTGGTTAAAAAAATAGTATCTAATTCTCCTTCCCAAAAAATATTAATATGATTCTCTTTAGGGTCATCTACTATCTCATTTTATTCATCTACATAATTCTCCTGAAAAGGAGGTCTAATTTGTTGTTGATCTATTGGGGTTATTTGATCTCTTTGTTTAATTTGAGGTGGGTTCCTTCTAAAGTTAGGATTTATGATCTGTGAACCCCCTTGAGGTTCTCTTGGTGGAGCCTTGTTAGTCAAACTCATTATTTTAATCATCCTTTCCATCGTTTCAACTAAGGTGTCTAGATTTGCATCCGATGAAGAAGAAGAAGGTTCTTCTTTAATAGTCACCCTTCTTTTAGCCTTTAACTTTGCTCTTTTGGCTAACAATTTTGCTTCTACACTAACAACATTTGTTTGCATTTATTCTAAGGTAGAAATATTTATTTCCCTCAATTGATAAGACATATCAACATCAAATCCATTTGGTCATCGAATTAAAGCTAGCCCTCGTGGAGGTTGTGTTGCGGTTGGAATAGAATTGTAAACATTGTTAAATCTAGTGCAATAATCCTAAACTGTTTCACCGAGAGACCTCCTTAGACTCTCATATTCTTCCAGGATCTGAAGAGGATTGTTTTTTACTTCCCATCTTGAAAGGAAAATTCGGTGAAATTGTTCTATATCTAAAATACTACATGCTTGTAATCCCCTGAACCATTTTCTAACTTCCCCTGCCAAACTTTGTGCAAAGAGCATCATTTTCACATCATCATCATCAACTTCTTCTAAGTCTGAGAAGTCATTCATCTTGTCTATGTGTTGTTTTGTTGTGATAGGCCCAGTGCTATCAAATTGGGGTATACGCTATCCATAATTATGTGGCATGGAATTCAGTTGTGTTGGGTAAACTAGAGGGGCATAACAAGTCGCCATGACTTGAATATGAGAAGAGGATGAAACTATAGTTGTACTGGATGTTAGGGGTGGTAAAGAAGGTGGAATTATGACTTGATGAGTTGGTATGGAAGGATTCTGGATGGTAGATGAAATGTGAATAGTGGTGAAAAGAGAAACCACGGGAGGGGTTGATAATGAGGAAGAGGAAGAAAAAGTAGTTGACTGATCTTTAAATAGTTTATGAGCAACCTAATTCAATTTAGTCACCAAATATTCAAGTTTTTAAAATTGTTTTATAACATCTTTATCATAAAATAAAATGTCAGGATGATTTTTTCAGATATAAGTTTTCAAAATATTTTCATCAAAGACTATCTTAGGGGCAAAGATTTCTGATTTGTTTCTAAAAAGACTATGCTAAAAGGGTAAGTCAAATTCGATACCCTAAAAAATTATAAAACTTTCTAGAAGGGAATTAACTCTTGGAAAATGATTATTGCTTGCTTGGCTCTTTGTAAAATTCTTCTTCCTAATCAACTTCTCAGGATTCTTCACAATTTTAGGTGGGTTAGGATCTGGGTGGGATCCGGTGTAGATTTTCCTGGGAGCTAGATCTTCAAATAGATTATTTAGAGATTGGTATATGTATAAATTTTGGGTGGAAAATCAGCCTAAATAGCTTCTACTTCACTGTCAATAACATGAAATAGATTTGGAGCTCTGAAATGAATATTTACTAGGGAAATATCTTGTTTTAATTTCTTCCCCAATATGGTTGCCATAATGTTATCAATTTGTGATTTTCCTAGGTTGGGGAAGACAATTACAAATGTAACAACACAACCGCTTTTAAATTTGGTATCTAGCGCTTTTAAATTTGGTATCTAGCCCTTCTAGCTTCATAAAGGGATATCTCTATCTTATTTATATTTGTTCTTTTAAGTCTTAGGCTAGTTAGTTAAGTTCGAGTTGGGTTTTTCAAAAGTTTGGTTGAAATATGCTAGAAAAGTCCATTGGGCATGGAGTCATAAATTTTTGAGTAATCAACTACAAAATGGAAGAGTAGTTGTAACAGGGCAGGTTAGGCGAACTCTTGGATCTTATAGAGTGCTTGTTGTGGGAATAAGATGAATGATATCTGAGTTTATTTATATATAGAGCATATTGAGATGAATTCTATACTTAATATAAAAAATAAAACATTTATATGTTTAACAAGCCAGAGAGGAGTACACTTAAGAAAATTCGGACCTTAATCTTCTTGCAACAATAAAGAGGGAAACAACATATTGAATATGAGAAAAGAAACAATTTTACATAAGAAAACACATCATCAATTGCTTGAAACGGGAATCCTAGAACAAAACTCTCTATATTTCTATAAATTGATCACTTTGAGTATAATCCACGATTTACGTCAATGTACAACTCTTTTCTTCATGCATAATCCAACCTTGTTTACATATTCATAAATTGTTTACATAGTGCTTTACATAACAATTTTACAAAATAATAGTCATCACATAATTACAGAAACAAAGATATTTTAAATATCTCTCAAGTTCGTGTATGTAAAGATAAACTTAAAATATTTTGCATTTCCTAGAATAACTGTAGGAAAATATATTTGTATTCATGAAAAAGAAATATTTATTCAATTGCTTCTCTTGAAAGTAGAACATGTCCCTAAACTGTAATTTTATCATTTCTGCTAACATAAGAGGTCACTCTGCAATAATCCATCAAAACTGCTCCTTCGCTCTTCTTCAATTATGTTGGAAAATCTTTAGCCTTTAAAACTAGAAAATGTTTTATTATTGATAATCCTCTACCTTTAAATCTAGAGTGGATGTAGTCGTTTTCACACAAGCTTGTTGATTTTCCATTCCAAACTATCATCCCATCTTTTCCTGTGATTCCATAGCTGCTGACTCATCCATATGTTAACACTTTTGTATGTTCTATTCAGAAAAGTTCTCACTTTATTGTTTGACTGATACTCCTCATCCCCTTGTGCATGCTCCTTTGGCCTTTATTTTTTCATATAAGTGGGTCAGTGATTATCGAGTCAATGCCATAACAGCCCCTTTATAACATAACTTACTGTATAGTTGCGATTTTATCCTAGCTCCTTTTATTTTAGCCCTTCCTGCATTTCTTCGCATAGGGTCGAGGGTTGTAACTTTACTACTTAGTTTTGAGGTGCTAGGTATTTTATTTTCTGTCGGGGGTTGTTTTCCTTTGTTAAATGCATTAGAGCCCGTGTTCTTTAAGTCTTAACGACCTCGCACTAGCCCCTCTATCAGAACTTTTCAATCAGATATTTTTAAAGTGGCAAGTGCTACAAAGCGTCGATTTTCTCTAGACCTCTAATCGTCGATTATGACATCATCACTGCCATGTGGCATCTCGTGAGTGGTGACACATGTCACCCTAATTTTCCCCCTTAGGACTCCTCAAAATGTTAAAAATTCCTGCCACGTGTCCTTATGTACCACCACATCATGTTGGCATCAGATGACACGTAGCTTCATTAGAACCAATCATATTCCGCTACACGTCTTGCTAGAGGAGATAGAAAATGCCCATCCTTCTTTGGTTTTGTAATGAATTTCTTTGTTAACCCGTTTCGTCATTCCCCGGTGTTTAACAATATCGACACATTCTTGCATTTATTAACACTATATGTTCTTTCATATCACAACATTCTTAAGGTTGTCACATTGAAAAACGTCGATATGCGATTGTCGATGTGTCGATCGCTGATATGCTCCGATGTACCATGGACCTCCTACATGCAATATCGATCATTGATGTGGCGATCGCCTATGTGCCCTAGACCTCGCTGATTGTCGATTATAAAGGACCCACCGATTCCCAATTATCGATTATACAAGCCCTATCGATTCACCATGGACCTCCGATATGCGATATGCGATATCTCTCGAACCTCCGATGTGCTCTTTTCCCTTCCTTTCAAAGGCTTCAAACCCTTAACTTCAACAGGCCATATCTTTTTATCCAGGAGTCCATTTTTGGACTTCCACATATTGTTGGAAAGTTTGTTCAGAGAAATTTCCAATGGAGAGGGTTCGATGTAGACTTTGAGTCCTTCCGCTACTTGGAAAATGACTGCAAACCTCTATGATCATTTTCTCTTTGGATAGTTGAAATCGCACCCACCATGATGATCCTCTACATGAAGCCTACAACTACCATATGAATCCTTTTGAGCCATGCATTGCAGCACACATTCTTTCCAATCTAGTTGATATCAGTGCCAACATTCATGCACAATACTAGCGTAACCACCGTCAATTTTTCCAACATTCACTCATGACAAGACACTCATGACAACTCACTGATGATCGTTTAGGGACCTTACGATTCAAATAAAGACTAATGGACCTCTTTTGACACACATATTTTCAGTGACTTGAGAAATTTGAGACCTTAGTACAAAAATAATTTAGACTATAATACCTGGTGAATTTATAGGCTAAACTTTACCAGCATATTCGTAAAATAAATAACTGGAGACAGACTTTGATTACCTATATTATAGGACCCTAACACTAAGCATATTTTGGGCATGGATAAGAGGAATTTTTGAGTATTTGCATATTTAAATAACTTTAAGTTTTGCAGTTTTAAAATTAAAATCACTTTATCTTAGCACATGAATTTTAGAAAGATCGCGTAAGACTTGCCTAAATGATTTATTGTGCCAGTTGGGCCTTGCATTTTCTCATTTAATATCTTGTTCCATATTTTTGTTGTCATTTCGACCACAACTACAACTAAAAGGTCATGGGCCAAGAACTATGAAGGTGTGACGAGAAAGTGATCAATTGTCGATGAAATGTTGTGAGTGGAGAAAAAGAAATGTAATGCACTAATGATCCTAGGATTCGAAATCACTGTCTCAGAGAAGATTTTACAGTCTACAAGAAAAAAATGGTGTTTTTTGGGTAAAAGTTGATTTTCTAGTGACATTGATTTGAATCATTTGGTATTTTTAGTTTCTCCCTTATTTTTTTATTCTTGACTTCTTACAAAAATGTCTAGACTTGATGGAATATTAGAGTTGTTGAATACTCTGATGCACTCCAGTGTTGATGGGATGGTAAAAATCAGCAAGGATACTATGTCTAATATTAGAATTTGTTTACAAGATGCACAAGAAAATATTGATTTTTTGTAGCTCGAATCATAACTTCAGCGAGATGAGTTACAATAGGAAAGGCATCGTTTTGAACTAGTTTTTGTTCAAAAAATCTCTTATTTTCCTTTGAAACAAGTTCCTATTATCAACTTACTAGTGATTAAGTCAATAAGGTTGAGGTTGATCTGCATCAGTTGCCAATTTCAGGAATAAATTTGCATGTTTAACCTATGCTTCCCACGCCCATCATCAGACCTTGGGAAGAGATTGTCAACAATAGGAACACAATTGGTATTGGATATGACAAGGATGTATCCTTTCATATTCTGGACTATACCAAGCCAATTCAGTTTCATAGTTTATGTTTCTTGCATGATAGTTCATATTCACCTGTCCCTGCTCCTCCTCCACAACAACATATTGTCGAATTCCAACAATGTAATCGAGTTAGCCATGTGAAAGATCATTGTTTTGATCTTCACCCATGCAATAATTGTGGTCGGCACACTCATTCTTCAAACATATGCTTTAAAAAAAACCTCCTGCAAGAACAAAGATTCACCTTGGATGGGTTTCTTCTTGGCAATGGGCTTTAACAACAAAGAAGATATTTCAGTCATAAGTTAGAATTTCTTCTAGAGTATTGAAAATTATTCCACTTGAGTTCTCTTCATATTCTCACCTTGTATCTGACATGAGGGGGGGGGGGCGCGTGGGGCGGGGGAAGTGATGGTCGTATACAATTTTTAAAGATGCATCTCGCGAGCCTTAGCCACAACTTAAACCTATTGCTTGAGCCTACATCCAGATTCAACCATCCCTAGATTCGGAGTTGTAGCAAGATATAGAGAAGCCCCTAAGAATTCCTTTGGTTGGTGGCCTTTCTTAAACCACCATAGGTTGTAGACCTCCCTTCTTCCAGGTGGAAGGTCTCCCTCTCCAGAGCATCAAGTAGCACTTCCTCTAGGAGAATATTTCAACTTCTTGCTCGATTTAGAAGAGTTTCGGGAATTGCACTAGGCATTCCTTTGGTTAGTGGCCTTCCTTAAACCACCACAGGTTGTAGACTTCCCCTTTTCCAAATTGAATGTCTCCCTCTTCAAAACATCACGACATTTCGTCTAGTCTAATACCTCAGCTTCTTGCCAGATTTGGAAGAGTTCCAGGAAATGCACTAAGCGTTCAAGTGTTCGTGGTCATCCTTAAACAATCACTAGTGGAGACCTCGAGTTCTCCCACTTTACGCTATCATCTCATAGAGCACATTCAACCTATTGTTTCCATGCATTTTTGCACATTTTTTGTTACAAATCTCTTCTTAGACTCGTATATACCCCTTCAGAGTAAGGGGGGGGGGGGAATGTTGGACACCTAATATGCTAAGGGTATGGTGTGGAAGTTAAATAGGCAAATGGAGTCCAAGATACCTTGGAATATGAATCCAAGAGTCATAACAATGTATTATAAATGTATATCTTCGTAAATAATAATGTAACTCACGTTTTATCTTTCATGTCTTGTCTACTTCATGTGTGTGTTTAACAAGGTCCTATAACGGATACGAGCATCATATATATGCTAAGGATTTACATTTGGAATGAGTCATATTATCCATCAATGCATCATGGACTCTTAAGATATTTAGGGCCAAACAAAGGAGACCAAAAGTAAGCCAAGCATTGTCCGTTGTCATAGTTACCTCTTTTAAAACTTTTTCCATGTTGCATCAAAGCCACTCAAAACACTTTCACCCAAGATCTTATCTATGTACAATGAACAAAACATGTGTAAAGAAACAAAAGAAATAACACAAAAAAAAAAGAAGAGTGATATGTACAGACTCGTAAAGGGAATGCAGAGAACAAAAATCAAATGAGAAAGGAGATGTGGGAAAAGTGTTATAATGCAATGCAAAAGTAACTAGAATGCAACAAGACCTAAACCATAATATATTTAACTGGAAGGTATGGACCATGTAAAGTCAAATTTCCAATATAGCCATAAGATTTGTTCTTGACCTACAAGAAGAAAAATATAAGCAATTAATATTGAGACAAAACAATGTGTGGAAAGAAAAATGTTTACCTGAATAACTTGCACAATAAGTTGAAGGTATTTCCCACAGGTATAAAGGTGTGCCATAACAGTGTGTTGTATCCAGGTTGCACTTGTATCTGGATGTACATAACAATGGGTATGAATTTCCTAAAAGAGTCTTGTAGATTTAAATCTATCCACATTTTTATTTGTGGCAAGCACCAAATTAGAATGAAGCTTATTATTGATAACAAAATCTTTCCAGATAATATTGCTATATCCAATCGGTGATTCGATCAAGATACTCAAAACAACCAATTTGGGATTCTTGGAAAGATAAGCTTCCAATAAATGGGATCATATTATAAAGAGAATTATGCAAGGGAAAATTGGTATGATCTTGTTCAGAAGCCTTTTTTTTTTTTTTTTTTTTTTTTTTTTTTTTTTTTTTTTTGCGATCGGAAAATGTAAAAAACCTATCATCGGATACACCGGTGGGAAAATGATAACTTAAAGAGTAGTTGTTAAGGCCAGTATTATGATCATATCGATTAATTAACGCATAATATCCTCCATTATTCAATAATATAGGTAGATTGATTTGAGAAATTTTACAAATGCTTTGAATAACAGAATCGTTCTCCATGCATGCTAAGTACCAGAAATCATTACCTTTACCTAATTACAAATGAAATCAACAACATGAAAATCGAATGGATTAAAATGGATGTTGGTATAGCAGATCTAGGGAACCAATCAGGATACAATGAATAATAAGAATAGGTTTAAAATATATTAATGTGTGTTGATTCAGATTTAACCCTTATCTCAGCTTGGGAAATTAATCTACTAGCATGAGGATTTTTATTCATCAAATAACTCAAGAATTCACCAACACCCAAATGGACAGATCACTCTAGAACAAAAATGATTAGCTTCATAATATACACAAGAAAGATGAGAAGTTGATCATTCACGAAAAAATTGAACAAGAAGAATAGTTTTTCCCAATGATAATCGTTGTCTTGATAATCCGAATGGTCGGTTTCAAAGCTAAGCACATCTGTGAAAGATATGCACTATGAACCTGGATTTAATACAAGAGATTTGCATGGAGATGAATTATCCAAAAAAAATATTCTATCTAATTAGAAACACTATCTTGAAGATTAAGAGAATTAACTTGAAAACATTTAAAATCCTTCAAGAGTGAGCTTACATCCTATGAGACAATGTTGAGAAAAGAATTATGCGAGAAGATCTGGATTTGACCTAGTTTGGGGACCTCATTAGGATCACGAGAACCTGACATAACCATCAGCGGAAATTGAAGTGCCTCAACTTCCTAAAGATCCCCCGAACTTTCAAATGTTGAATAATTATACATTGAGAGTCGATTCAAATCATGAATTTTTATAGATAGCTACTACCAATTATTTCAACAAGATCACTATTAATCATATTGTAGTTGTCTACATCACTGGTTTGATCGGGTTTATAAACCTTATAAAATAGATTATTCGAGTCATAATATTCTTTTGGTCGTGTATATGAGGATGTGCAGATTGCAAAGCTTTCGTGAATAACCTAAATTGAAGAATCAACCGCATGAAAAACTGGAGATTGCAGGGCATTAAATAGATGGTCAATAATATCATTATTTTCTTATTCATCATGCGCGACCTTACCACATTGTGTAAAATAAAAATATGGTTTATCATATGGAAATTTTGAAGAATATGGGATATTTTCATCATCATATGATTCATTGCATGCATCAAGACACAAGGAATAATGGGCTAAAGAAAAAACTCCATTGAGAAATTATTTTATCATCAAATAATATTCCAGATCTAGGCCTTGCAAATTCAAATCTTCTTGAGAAACAAAGAGTTAAATCATCATATTCCGAATCTAGGCCCTGCAAATTCAAATCTTCTTGAGAAACCAAGAGTTAAAATGATTTACTTGGGATCTCATCACCATGTTTAGCAATAAATACATTTTAATCAAGGTGATGGTTTTTCAAGGCTATATTCTGATTAAGAGCTTTGATCTCATTTGAATGATTATCGAGATTACAAAATTATTGATCAGCGAGGGAGTAGAAGCATCATCTTGACATAGAGGAATTTGGAAAAGAGAAGAGATATATAAAGTGTCTTCATACTCTTACTCCTTTACATGTGATATGTGACCACCTTGTACCTGATTAACATTTGGACCAACAAATTGAGGATCAAGAGTATCTTAATCAATTGTCAATGGAGTGGATTTATCAAGTGAATCGAGGTATAGAGAGCCATGATATGTAGATGATAGAGGATGATAGGTATCACTTGGAGAAAAAATACTTCTTATCATATAAGATTCAAGATTTAGATTATGCACATCAATGTCATTTTGGGAAACTAAGGGATTAATATTCACCTCAGGCTCCATGGATCTATTAGAACATTCAAAGTTTTCCTGGATGAAACCTTTATCATGGAAAGGAGATGACCGTGGAGTAAGTGGATCAATAATTTTATTTTATGATTTCCCAATTCCAACATTGGCATAAGAGACCATTTTATTTTGTAATGAAAAGGGAGGAGGATAAGGGACAAAAGGGGCAGGAGATTCCTCCTTTGAAATTGGAGGTGCCTCATGACTGATATAAGTTGGAGGAGAAAAATCAACCAAGGATTCAAATTCAAATTATTTCAAAGAGATTTGAACCAAACATTGAAACTTTTTACCCATGAAATCCCAATCCACATCTTCTTCGGAAAATCCATAACAAAGGTGAAGAAATCTATCGACAAAAACCTCTAATAGTTCATCATATTTCATTCTAAGTTGATTAAGCCTTTTATACACAAGTTGATAAAATTACTTATCAAAGTCTTGATGATGTTCCTTGAAAAGTTGTTCAAACAGATGGATAGAAGCAATTGGTAAGGTGTGACACCATTGCTTCACACAACCTTCAAGTGTGAGGGTGAATAATTTACAAGCAAGATCTTCAAAATTCACTTAAGTAGAGTCACAAATCTTAAGGAACTGAAGTGTAAAATCAAGTATGGATGTTCCACCCTGATTATGTGCTCAAAATTATGTTCAAAAATCAAAATTGCTAGAATGGTGTGGTATCTGAACAAACGCGTAGTGCCTGTCATCCTGAATCCAACGCAACATGTTTCGCGCGAAACGGACATTGTATGCTCCCAAAAATGTGATCTGTTCATTTTCCCAAATGACAAATTTGGTGCAGGGGCTGACAGAGATGCTGACTGGGCATCCGTATAGCCTAGTCATAAAAAATAATATTCCTTGGAATATTTCATGGAATATCCTCAGAATATTCCTTACAGGTGGCGAATTGGAAGGTGACAAGTGTCAAAATTTCATTGGTCCGTGTGTTTTGGGTTTGGACCAATAAGGAGGTCACACATTTCTAAGTCGGAGGCCACCACCTGTCCTCCTAATGGTCGATCAAAATTTTATTGGCAAGATAGGTCAAAGGCCGGATTCAACCTCACAACCTCCCACACAACAGACCAAAGGACTAACCACTCTCCCTATGTATTGTTTCTTAACTAACATGTCGTAGGCAAGTCGATGATTAAAGAATTGGCCCCAGAGGGATCAGGTTGCGATTGCGATACTGCAATCGCATATCGCACAATGCAAGTTCTGTTATATGAATTACCCTGGATCCTCTAATTGTGATATATCTCGAATGCGATATAGATTATACTCCAATTGATAGTTCTATAAGGTTCGTCACTTATCACAATTGCACATCGCCCATGACCACGTTCAAAAACCATAAGACCCACCAATTATCGCTGATTTGTTTTTGTGATGGAGCTACCAAAACCATCGCCTTAACCACCAGACCTAACCACCTTACATGTGATCACTCGGCCTTAACCACAAGATAGGCGGGGAAGTTGACAGGACCACCAATTTCGACAAAACTGTCAGAATTAACCCTAGATAATGAATTTAACTAAAAATTAGCCATATTTGGAGGAGGAAATTATGGAAAGGCTAGCAAAAGTCATAACTAAGGCAATTTTCAACCAAAGGAGGAGCATAAATAGGTTGGGGTGCCATTTTTGAACATTCTCGACTGATTGGAGCAGGTTTCAGAAGCATTTGAGCATTATAAACACATATTTTTACACTTTTGAGCATAATAGAGAGGCCCAAGCCATTGGAAGTTGGACTAAGGAGATGTAACCCAGGAGGGGTGAACTCCTTTATCATGTTCCTGTTGTAATGTGTTTTTGATGATGTTTTGTACATGTTTATGTTGTTGTTCAGTCTCTTATTTATGTTAAATTGCTCATAAAATTAACATAAAAACTCATCATTTCACTTGCAAAAATTCATGAATCCTTAAGCACAATAAAAGCATTTTGTTTTGAATCTCAGGAGGATCTTAACATAGCAATCTAATATTCTAAATCTGATCATTTTGGTATCAGAGCACTAGGTTTTCTTTGTGAAAGAAAGATTTAACTGTTTGCAAGTTTATGTCATGCTTACAAGTTTAAAACTTAAAAGAGGAGAAGGGAAGCTGGTTGGAAGCCCTGAAGTTGGGTCAAGGGGAAGGAGAGCAATGTTGCCACAATCTCCAACACCAGTTCAGACTCGAGTTGCAGTTGAGACTCCAGAGATCATCTCTCATGAAGGAGAACCTACAAACATGACAGAAGATTAGAATACCTTCAAAAAGTGTTTCTTTGATATGAGAGAGATGGCGAAAGTCCTCTATGAAGTGAGGAATACCAGGTTGCAAGGGGAAAGTTCCAAACCTCCCAAAGGAGAAGGTTCTTCAGGAGGAGGTAATGGAAATGGAGACAAACCTCCACCCTCTCCGCCATCTTCTTCATATTCTTCTTCACAAGCATCTTTACACTCTTCCACTAACACAACCCTTACTCATACTCATCAACATACTTCAAAAGGAATTGGTAAATCACCTATTTTAAAACTTGATTTTAAATTTGAGATGCCCATGTATAATGGTGAAGTGAATGCAGAGAAGCTTGATAATTGGATTCGTCAGTTGGAGGTCTATTGCAGGATTCAAAACCTTCAAGAGGATGACATAAAGATTCAATTAGCTTCCTTGAGAATGGAGGGTGCGACACTAGTATGGTGGGAATCAAAGACCCAAGAGGATATTTAAAAACATGGTAAGATCTCAATTTCTTGGATTGATTTAATTGTGCAATCAAAAGAAAATTCTACCGTCTAGCTTATATGCAAAAAGCCATCATGAATTGGTAGAACTTTAGACAGCTTAAAGGTCAAAATGTGCAAGATTACACCCAAGAATTCAGAAAAATGTCTTTAATGTTAGGTGTAGATATGCAATCACACAACACATTGCTGAAGTATATAGGGGGTTTACATAGTTGCCTTAGGCATACTATCTTAATGTTTAATCCCAATAATCTAGATGATGTGTGTGTGCAAGCCACTCATCTTGAGGCAAGAGGGAAAAACTCTCCAGAAGAAGGTAGTAAAAAGACATTTAAGGGTAAAGAGAAAGAAAAGGGTTTCAAGGGAAAGAAAAATGCATCCATTAAAAAGGAATAAGACAAAACAATATGTAAACATTGTTCCAGAGAGGGTCGCGTTGAAGCTCATGGTTGGAAGCTTCATCTCGAAATGAAACCAAAGAAATTCAACAACAAAGGAAAAGAAAAGAAAGTTGTTGTCATTCAATAGGATTTGGGATCCGATTCGGGTCATGAAACTAAAATTACAGCCATGGGGATAAAAAGAAAAGAATCCATTGCTAGCACTGGTATATCAAATTGTCACACTAGTACTCCAAATGAAGAAACAAGGATTGAATTATTTCATGTGAGGGTAATCTTAAAACATACAAAAATTGACACACTTTTTGATAGTGGGTCTCAAGCTAATTTGATATTTGATGACTTAGTCAAGAAAATTAATCTTGAAACCATTTTACATCCCAAGCCAAATCGATTGGGTTGGATATGCAAGGACACAAACTTACAGGTTAGAAGAAATGTATTCTTCAGTTTGCAATCACAACAAACTTCATTGACAAAGTTGAATTAGATGTTGTACCACTTGATATATTAGGAATATTTTTGTGTAGGAATTACCTTTATGAAGGAAAATAAATCTTCTATCGTATTGAAAATTGTTGGTATGGGGTCCTGTGGGTCATTTTTGGGGTTAAAAACCCAATTTTTGATGTAAATTTTGGTAAAAAGATGTAAAGTCTCCGCAATTTATGGATGTGGAGAGCGTAGATAGTTAGGAGTCAAAAAGGGTTTTATCCCCTTGTCTATGTAAATTCGAGTCGGTTTTGAGATCCACCTATGGTCCGTGGACCATGGGATTGTATGTAAAAATCTATCAATAGGTGTGTCTTAGAGATTCTAAGGAAGAGATCTATGTCTATGTTTGAGAGAGGGAAAAAGGGCAAGTAAGCAGCAGGTATATAGAAGGGAAAAGGATCCACGGTCGAGTGTGCAGAGGCCTAGGGCAGAGTCTGCAGTTGAGTGTATGGACCCCTGCAGCTGAGTGCGCAGGGCAGTTTTGAGTCTATAACCTCATACTGAAGATCAATAAAGAAGAATGTTGAAGAAATTCATGTGTTTATCTGTTTATTCTGTCATTTATGTTTGCATGATATGCTGTGATGGAATAATGCCTTTATGAAATATTGATCTATTAATGCGCAACTCTATTAGATAAATCTTATTAAATATATGCAATGCATGTTAAGTACTTTCGTGAAGAATATAATACAATATGTTATGTTTATTAAGTACTTAAGTAGATCTGAGTGAACTCAGATCTAGGGCTGTTTTATGGTGCGCGTAAGTGGTTGATTCAATTGTTAAGGGTCCGTAAAGACCTATCATAGACCTTCACGAAGGTCTAAAGGTCGTTTAGAGGAAGTTGTAGTACTGAGCCCTAGGGGCTTATAGATCTGTGCGAAGGCAGATCTAGGGTAGTAAAAGACATCACACTGATCTCTGGATGCAGAAACTTGGTTCCAGTATCCCCCCGTACTACTTCAGGTGAGACTTCAGCTTGCGCTACGCGGGTTAATGCTGAAAGGGCCAATAGTGTAGGGTTTTGTTTGGCACAACTAACTCTAAACCTGGGTCAGGACCCACTAAGCCAACAAAAACAAGTAGCACTTGTTCAAGGATGGTGTGGAGTATATTGTGAGAGCTCAACACAAGAAACTAAATCTTTCATTAGTTAATGCAGACCAAATGAAAATACTAGTGAATTGAAGCAAGCATTTAGTGCTTCTTATGATCAAACCCAATGTTGATATTGATTATGAAGCATTTGTTGGTTGTAATTCAAAATTTAAAACTGATTTGGTTGATGTAGTTAACCATGATGATGAGGTGTTTTAGAAAGCAAAAGGATTTCCTTCCAAGAGGAGAATCCAACATGAAATACCATTGTAACAAAAGTGTCTTCTTCCTAACATTGACATGCACAGGATGTTAATAATGGAAAGTGAAAAAATAACAAAACAAATCCAAGGATTGTTAAATAAAAGGATTATTTGACCTTCTCCTTTACCATGTGGTGCACCTTTTGTTTTGATGCCCAAGAAGAATGGTAAGCATTTCATTGAATGGGATTCAAGAAGTGGTTTTCATCAAAGTAGAGTTGTTGAAGGAGACATATGGAAGATGACATTGAAAGCCAAGCAAGGTTCCTTTGAATGGCTTGTTATGATTTTTGGTCTTTGCCATGCTCCTACTACTTTCATGCATATGAAGCAAGATATATTGCAACCATTTCTATACATGATAGTCTACTGATGACATTTGCATTTTCAGAAACTTTCATTATGAACATGTCATGTATGAGAAAGAAATACTTGATGACTTATGTCAAGAACATTTGTTATTGAAGATGTCAAAGTATATGTTGGATAAAACTTCTTTGATGTACTTGGGCCATGATATTGGAGAAGATGAACTAAAGTTATACTTCTCCAAGGTTGATGCCATTATGGATTGGTCAATGCTTAAGATAGTCATTTGGATAAAAGGTTTTTTGGGAGCAACCCAATGTTGGAGGAAAGATTTTGATATTGTTTCTTCTATTGTAGCTCATTTGCATTTTTTGGCAGTTGTGCAAAAGGTTTTCCAGTGGGGAGGCAAACAACAAGTGGTATTTGATGCTTTAAGACAAAAGATTAGTTCAACCTTTATACTTGTTTTTCTAAACTTGAAAAAGTCATTTCAGTTTCAGGTTGATGTACATGACTATGCCATGGCGCAGTCTTTATGCAACATGGTAAGCCCATTTATTTTCATTTAGAAATTTTCAATGGTGAAGTGTTTAATTTGCAGTGACAAAGGCACTTTCAATGGATGGGTTTTCTTCTACTATTCCACTTAGTCAAAAGGTATAAGAAAGGTATAAGCGACAAGTTTGTTGATGTACTTTCTAGGCCTATAGTTTGTATAACTACTTTACTCAAGCATGATGTTGTTTTACATGAAAGTTATGTTCAGAAAAATACATACTTTCAAGATGTATATTCAAGATTGAGTCAAATGAATCAAGTAGAGGAATTTTTTTACCATTTGCATCATAATGTATTGTATCATCTTGGTAAGAAGGATGTTGCTACTGATAGTAACATGGACAAAGAGAAATGGATAGAGGTTGGAAAGGTGAGGGAACTGTACCCTCACCTGCTGGATAACTGAAAGTGATATTTTGGGGTCCAAAAGGCTTCAAGTGGGGAGGAGTGATCAGGTGCTCAAAATTATGTTCAAAAATCAAAATTGTCAGAATTGTGTGGAACCTTAAAAACCACGTAGTTCTCTTCATCCTGAACCCAGCGCAACTTGTTTCGTGCGAAAGAGACACCGTATGCTCCCAGAAACACTATCTGTTCGTTTTCCAAACATGCAAATTTGGTCCAGGAGTTGACAGGGATGCTGTCTGGGCATCCGTACAGGACAGTTAGAAAAAGAATATTCCATGGAATATCCCCAAAATATTCCTTGCAGGTGGTGAATCAAAAGGTGACAAGTGTCAGAATTTCATTAGTCTGCATGTTTTAGGTTTGGACCAATAAGGCGGTGACACGTGGTTAAGCCAAAAGCTGCCACATGTCCTCCTAATGGTTGATCAAAATTTTATTGGCAAGAAAGGTTGGAGGTCAGGCTCAGCCCTACAACCTCCCACACAATAGACCAAAGGACTAACCACTCTGCCTACGCATTGTTTCTTAACTAACATATCACACGCAGGTCGACGATTAAAGAATCGACCCTAGATGGATCAGGTTGCAATTGCGATATTACAATCGCATATCGCACAATGAAAGTTTTGTTATATGAATTACACTAGCTCCACCGACTGTGATATATCCAAGATGCGATACAGATTATACTCCTCTTGATATTTCCGTCGGGTCCGCCGCTTATCACAATCAAACATTGCTCATGACCGCGTTCACAAATCATAAGACCCATCGATTCTCGCTGATTGCAGTTTGCAATGGAGCTGCCAGAATAGTCGCCTTAATCACCAGACCTAACCACCTTGCATGTTACCACTCAGCCTTAGATAGGTTGGAAGTTGGAGGGATCGCCAATTTCAGTCGAACTGCCAAAATTAACTCCAGATAATGAATTTAACTAGCAGTTAGCCAGATTTGGAGGAGGAAATTGTGGAAAGACTGGAAGAATTCATAACTAAGGCATTTTTCGACCAAAGGAGGAATAGAAAGAGGCTGGGGTACCATTTTTGAACACTTTGGACTAATTGGAGCACGTTTAAGAAGCATTTGAGCATTGTAAACACATATTTTTACACTTTTGAGCATAATAGAGAGGCCCAAGCCTTTGGAAGCTGGAACAAGGAGATGTAGCCCAAGAGGGGTGAACTCCTTTATCATGTTCCTATTGTAATGTGTTTTTGATGATGTTCTGTACATGTTTATGTTATTGTTCAATCTCTTATTTATGTTAAATTGATCATAAAATTAACGTAAAAACTCATCATTTCACTTGCAAAAATTCATGAATCCTTAAGCACAATAAAAACATTTTGTTTCTAATCTGACGAGGATCTTAACACAAAAATCTAATATTCTAAATCTGATCATTTTGGTATAAGAGCACTAGGTTTTCTTTGTGAAAGAAGGATTTAACTGTTTGCAAGTTTATGTCATGCTTACAAGGTTAAAACTCAAAAGAGGAGAAGGGAAGTTGGTTGGAAGCCCTGCAGTTGGGTCAAGGGGAAGGAGAGCAATGTTGCCACAATCTCCAACACTAGTTCAGACTCGATTTTTAGTTGAGACTATGGAGATCATGTCTCATGAAGGAGAACCTACAAACATGACAGAAGATGAGAATACCTTCAAAAAGACTTTCTTTGATATGACAAAGATGGTGAAGGCCCTCAATGAAGAGAGGAATACCAGGTTGCAAGGGGAAAGTTCCAAACCTCCCAAATGAGAAGGTTCTTCAGGAGGACATAATGGAAAAGGAGGTAATGGAAATGGATACAAGCCTCCACCCTCTCCACCATCTTCTTCATCTTCTTCTTCACAAGCATCTTCAACCTATTCCACTAACACAACCTATACTCATTCTCATCATCATACTTCGAAAGGAACTGGTAAATCACCCTTTTTAAAACTTGATGTTAAATTTCAGCTGCCCATGTATAATGGTGAAGTGAATGCAGAGAAGCTTGATAATTGGATTCTTCAGTTGCAGGTCTATTGCAGGATTCAAAATCTTCAAGAGGATGACATAAAGATTCAGTTAGCTTCCTTGATAATGGAGGGTGCATCACTAGTATGGTGGGAATCAAAGACCCAAGAGGATATTTAAAAACATGGTAAGATCTCAATTTCTTGGATTGATTTCAATGTTGCAATCAAAATACAATTCTACCCTCTAACTTATATGCAGAAAGCCATCATGAATTGGCAAAACTTTAGACTGCATAAAGGTCAAAATGTGAAAGATTACACCCATGAATTCAAAAAAAAATCTTTAATGTTAGGCGTAGATTTACAATCACAGGACACATTACTGAATTACATAGGGGGTTTACACAGTTACCTTAGGCATACTATCTTAATGTTTAATCTCAATAATCTAGATGATGTGTGTGTGCAAGCCACTCATCTTGAGGCAAGAGGGAAAAACTCTCCAGAAGAAGGTAGTAAAAATCCATTTAAGGGTAAAGAGAAAGAAAAGGGTTTCAAGAGAAAGAAAAATGCATCCATTAAAAAGGAAGAAGAGAAAGCAATATTTCAACATTGTTCTAGAGAGGGTCACGAATAATCTCATTGTTGGAAGCTTCATCCCAAAATAAAACCAAAGAAATTCAACAATAAAGGAAAATAAAAGACAACTGTCGTCATTCAAGAGGATTTGGGATCCAATTTGGGTGATGAAACTAAAATTACAGGCATGGGGATAAAAGGAAAATAATCCATTTCTAGTACTATCAAATTGTCACACTAGTACTCCAAATGAAGAAACAAGGATTGAATTATTTCCTGTGAGGGTAATCTCAAAACATACAAAAATCGACACACTTTTTGATAGTGGGTCTCAAGCTAATTTGATATCTGATGACTTAGTTAAGAAACTGTTGGCATTATGATACATATGTTGTACTTGATGGCAACCCACTCATCTCAGATGATAAATTATAGTGCAGCAAAGTTCACGCACTTTCATGCAGAGAAAAGTTCACACACTTTCATGCATGGGAAAAGTTCACGCACTTTCATGCAGAGAAAAGCACACACGCATGGGAAATCCTATGGTTGGTTCATGGTATTAGTCCGACAGTTTTTGATCCTATGGTTTTGGTCTGTGGTATTTAGTCCTTGGTATTTTTACGTATGGTTTTGGGCCATGGTATCTCGTCATAAGTGTTGATCCCAAGTATTGGGTCCATGGTATTGAATTGTTATAGTTTTTGGTCCGTGGTATTGTGAAAGGCCTAAGGCTATAAAAGAGGAAGGA
>APFE030451059.1:7399-19112 GCA_000404065.3 Pinus taeda | reverse complement strand
ATTGTAAAAAGAAGTTTCTAATTGAAAAGATAGAGACATATTGCAGCAGGTGGTTTTCACCCACATTAGGTTTCCACCTTATATCTTGTGTTCTTATGTGTGATTGTCTTCTACTCTATTTTTCTGTTCCTGGTTACTGTTTATATGATCCCGATGCATAGATTAATGTTTAACATCTGTAGAATATTTTAAATTATAAGTCTGTATGGTATACGCAGGTTTCATTATCTATAGTTGCATATATACGCGGTTTTCTGTAACTGAAGTAGTGTATATGTTATGGGTTTGAAAAAGAAAATAATTGACTAGATAATACTGATTCAGCCCGCGCCCCCCCCCCCTCTCAGTATTATTTCCAACAAAAACTTAATATTGAAACCATTTTACATCCCAAGCCATATCCATTGGGTTGGATATGCAAGGACACAAACTTACAGGTTACAAGAAAATGTATTCTTCGATTTTCAATCACAACAAACTTCATTGACGAAGTTGAATTAGATGTTGTACCACTTGATATATTAGGTATCATTTTGGGCAATCCTTACCTTTATGATATAAAAACAATATTCTATCATCATGAAAACAAGTACCACTTGTTCAAGGATGCTCTGGAGTATATTGTGAGAGCTCATCGCAAGAAACTAAATCTTTCATTAGTTAATGCAGGGCAAATGAAAAGACTAGTGAATTCAAGCAAGAATTTAGTGTTTCTTATGATAAAACCCAACGTTGATATTGGTTAGGAAGTGTTTAATGGTTGTAATTCAAAATTTAAAACTTATTTGGTTGATGTAGTTAACCATGATGATGAGATGTTTCAGAAAGCAAAAGGATTTCCTTCCAAGAGGGGAATCCAACATGAAATACCATTGCAACAAACGTGTCTTCTTCCTAACATTGATATGCACAAGATGTTAAGAACGGAAAGTGTAGAAATAACAAAACAAATCCAAGGATTATTGAATAAAAGGACCATTCAACCTTCTCCTTTACCATGTGGTGCACCTCTTGTTTTGATGCCCAAGAAGAATGGTAAGCATTTCATTGAATGGGATTGAAGAAGTGGTTTTAATCAAAGTAGAGTTGTTGAAGGAGACATATGGAAGATGACATTCAAAACCAAGCAAGGTTTGTTTGAATGGCCTATTATGCTTTTTGGTCTTTTCCATGCTCCTACTACTTTCATGCATATGAAGCAAGATGTATTGCAGCCATTATAGACATGATAGTCTACGTGGATGACATTTTCATTTTCAAAAAATTTCACTATGAACATGTCATGTATGAGAAATAAATACTTGATGTCTTATAACAAGAACATTTGTTATTGAAGATGTTAAAGTATATGTTGGATAAAACTTCTTTGATGTACTTGGGCCATGATATTGGAGAAGATGAGCTGAAGTTAGACTTCACCAATATTGATTCCATTATTGATTGGTCAATGCTCAAGATAGTCATTTGGATAAGAGGTTTTTTGGGAGCAACCCAATGTTGGAGGAAATATTTTGTTAATTTTTCTTCTATTGTAGCTCATTTGCATTCTTTGGAAGTTGTGCAAAATGTCTTCCAGTGGGCAGGCAAACAACAAGAGGCATTTGATGCTCTAAGACAAAAGATCCGTTCAACCTTTATACTTATTTTTTTAAACTTGAAAAAGTCATTTGAGTTTCAGGTTGATGTATGTGACTATGCCATGGGCACAATCTTTATGCAATGTGGTAAGCCCATTTATTTTCATTCAGAAATTTTCAGTGGTGAAGTGTTTAATTTGCAGTGACAAAGTCACTTTCACTGGATGGGTTTTCTTCTACGATTCCACTTGGTCAAAGGGTATAAGAAAGGTATAAGCGAAAAGTTTGTTGATGTACTTTCTCAGCCTATAGTTAGTATAACTACTTTCCTCAAGCATCATGTTGTTTTACATGAAAGTTATGTTAAAAAAAAAGTTATGTTAAAAAAAATACATACTTTCAAGGTGTATATTCAAGCTTGAGTCCAAGGAATCAAGTAGAGGAATTTGTTCACCATTTGCATCATAATGTATTGTATCATCTTGGTAAGAAGGATGTTTCTACTGATAGTAACATGGACAAAGCCAAATGGATAGAGGTTGGAAAGGTGAGGGAACTGTACCCTCACTTGCTGGACAACTGAAAGTGATCTTTTGGGGTCTAAAAGGCTTCTAGTGGGGAGGAGTGATCAGGTGCTCAAAATTATGTTCAAAAATAAAAACTGTCAGAATGGTGTGGAACCTAAACGACCGTGTAGTTCTCATAATCTTGAATCCGATGCAACTCATTTCGTGCAAAACAGATACCATATGCTCCCAGAAATGTGATTTGTTTATTTTCCCAAGGTGGAAAATTTGGTGCAGGAGCTGACAGGGATGCTGACTGGGCATCCATACAACCGATTTAGCAAAAATAATATTCCTTACAATATTCCATGGAATATACTCAAAATATTCCTTTAAGTTGGCGAATCAGAACGTGAAAAGTGTCAGAATTTCATTGGTCCGCGTGTTTTGGGTTTGGAGCAATCAAGAGGTGACACGTGGCTAAGCTGAAAGCTACCACGTGTCCTCCTAATGGTCAATCAAAAATTTATTGGCAAGACAGGTCAGAGGCCAGGCTCAACCCCATGACCTCCCACACAATAGAGCAAAGGACTAACCACTCCACCTATGCATTGTTTCTTAACTAACATATCAGCGGCAAGTCGGCGATTAAAGAATCAATCCCAAAGGGATCAGGTTGCGATTGTGATATCTCAATCACATATCACACAATGCAAGTTTCGTTATATGACCCTGGCTCCACCGATTGTGATATATCCCGCTTGTGATACAGATTATAATGCAGTTGATAGTTCCGTTGAGTCGACCGGTTATCACAATCGCACATCACCCACGACCGCGTTCATAAACCATAAGACCTGCCGATTGCGATTTGCGATGGAGCTGCCAAAACTGATGCCTTAATTGCCAGACCTAACCACCTTGCATGTGACCACTCATCCTTAACCACAAGATAGGCAGGAAATTTGGCAGGAACGCCAATTTCGGTACCTTGCAAGTTGGAACTGAAAAAAAGATGGGTGCCTCGATATTTTGATCATTCAGTTGTGTTAAAATTGTTGCATATGATGTATCAAATGAAAAAGTGTATAACACAAAAGGTTTGAGAAAGTCAGGATTTGTTAAAGAAGGAGCATTGATGATGGCCTTTTTAATCAACTCAAATGACTATCTTTCATCTTTACCCCACTTGAAGACTGCATTTTTTCTTATCATTGCTTGAAGGGGTAGGACAATCTGCGAAAAATCTGGAACAAATATTTCTACAAAATTAATTTGGCATAGGAACGATTGCATGGTATTTTTGTTATGTGGGAGAGGAATCTTTTGAATATCTTGGACTCTATTAGGATCAATATAAATCCATTTCTTGGAACTATAAATCAGAGTTTTCCTTCTCGTAAAGCAAAATAAGTTTTTTTGGATTTAAAGAAATGCCATATTTCTTGCATGTTTCAAAAATGTGCTTTAGGTCATTTAAATGATTGTTTCTATCATTGGAATAGACTGTGATGTCATCTAGGTAAATAACAACTGATTCAGACCTTTGAAAGCAATATCCATAACACATTGAAATGTAGCACCTGCATTTATGAGTCCGAAAGGCATCTTTTGATAAGTGTATGTTCCCCACTTGATCTTGAATGTTGTCTTCAATCTGTCATCTGGATGTACAAGAATTTGATTGTATCCTGAAAATCCATCTAGAAAATGCATTAATTCGGAACCTACAACTCATTGCAATATTTTCTCCATAGTAGGCAAAGGAAAGTTATCCTTTTGACAAGCTCTATTCAGGTTTCTAAAATCAATACAAATCCTAATAGCACCGTTCTTTTTCCTCACAGGGACCATATTTGATACCACTTTGAGTGTCTAACATGAAAGATTATTTTGGCTTTGAGAAGCTTGTTCAATTCAGATTTGATTTGACTTTCAAGGTTTGGGTGAATTTTCCTAAGCTTCTGTTGTACTGGCTTTTCATTCAAAGTCATTGGTATGGTATGTTGAATTACAGAGGTATCATATGTCTCGAGATCTGCATAATCCTAGGCAAAGACACCTTTATATGTTTTTAAAAATTTAGTGAATGATATCCTTTCTTCATATGATAAACCAAGACCTAGGTTGACATTTTGAGGTTTTTCAGTTGGCCCTAGATTTACTATTTCAAATCTCAGAGTGGAACTCTGAGTTTTGGAGTTGGTAGTCTTCTTGAATCTATCCTTTAAATCATAGAGATATTCCATCTTAACTACAAACTTCGAGATTGGTTTTTATCTTGTTTATGGCTGATTTGTAGATCATTCTCATGTTCATCTATGATTTGTTCCTCATAAGACTCTTATGATGTAAGGAAATTGATTATATCAACATCATTATTAAACACTCTCCAATTTGTTACATTATCAGGAATGGATGGCTTGAAAAATAACTCTATTTAAAATCTATCTGGACTAAATTGTTCTAAAGGTATAAGATTAGATGCCACATTAGCAAGTAAATCAGCACTTGTATTTTGCAATCCGGGAACTGAAGAAATGTTAAAGGCAATGAAATGAGAAGTAAGATTTTGGGCTAGAGATTGATAATGTTTAAAGTGCCCAGACACACAATGAATTGTGTTTCTTACTTGTTTAACGATTACTTCAGAATTTCCATATACTTGCAAATATTTGACATTAAGGCCAATGGCTTTATACAGCCCTTGAATCAATGCTTCATATTCCGCGGTATTGTTAATACATTGAAATTCAAGTCTGTAGGCTAACATGGTTTTCTCTCATTGAGGGTTGATTAAAATGCATCCTGCACCTGCACCATCTTCAGATTTGGAACCATCAAAATAAAGAGTCCAAAATAATGAATTATCTAAAAATTTTATCTACTATATTTACACATTTGGAAGCATCTGTTTATGAAAATTTCTCTATTTGAGACACTACAACATCATTCAAAAAGGGATACCTTTGGGTATTAAAGGATCCCAAGAATGACTCAATTAAATAATTTCCAAAGATATTATTGGTGAAAGAAACGAGTTCATTGCTTCCCTCAATATCAATGGTTGTGTATTTCATGAATTTTTCTCAGTCTACTCTAATTTGGTTTGGTTTACCATTTTGTGGCAACCACATGTGAGATCAATCAATTTTGAATTATATGTGAAAATTTTTAGACCAATCCCTACTTAGAATTAAACCATAAAATTCGGGGATCTCAGCCATTAGAATATCGATTATATGTGAAACTTTTGGATTAGAGGAAAGCATAATTGAAACTGATGTTATTTTTCATAGTACCTTTACTTTTGTCATGTCCAATTGAACTATGTGTACTGCAGTTTTTTGAGGTGTAATATTAAATTTGGTGCACACTGTCCTTGGCATAATATTTGAAGAGGCTCCTGAATCAACAAGGAAATTATGGACATTTTTGTTGAAAATCTCATAAGTAATAAGAAATGGAGGTGTATGAGAGAGAGACCTATCACCTATCAAGACTAAATTTATTGGATTTACTTTTTTGAAGAAGAGGGAGGTTTTCCCATATCGTACGCAGCTTGAGTAACTACAACAAATGGCAGGGGGGATACAGGAACTGCTTTTAACTCTCTTAATATAATTTTTTTTTGTTGCTTGAGTTTAGAGAGTTCATGTAATGAAATGTCTGCTCTCGTCTTTTTCATATCTTCGACTATGTTATATTCCACTGTATCCGAGATTACCAATGTTTTGGAATTTGGAGGATCTAGTGGAATAGGATCAATTTGACTAGTCTTAGACTTATTACTTTCTATTTTCTCCTTTACACGAGTAGCAGTTTTCTATTTCTGGTTCGTTATAGACATATCATGAGAGTTTTTACTTCATGTAGTTACTGGCATAACTTGTGATTCTTCTTCGGTTGGAAGAATGAAATCCCACATTCCATTTGATTCAACTTCTTCTTTTGTTTCGGCTTCCTCTTAGGTTGGTGAGTCCTCTTCTATTTCTTGATCAGATTCGGCATTTGAAATAGTATTCGGTGGTTGCGATGCAGAAGAAGGGTTTCTTTTACATCATCAAAAATGTTTCTTGGGAGCAGAGGATTCTGCGACCTTCTTAATTTCGACCATTTCATTGGACATGGTTTTTAACATTTTCTGAAGGCCTTCAAGATCGAAAGGGTCCTTTGAAGCTTTATTTTTTGAATCATCCTTAAATTTTACTTTCTTTGACTTTGTTTCATCTATCTGTGATCTATTTTCTAAAGCTATAATTCTTCTTTCTACAGATAGGTCTTATTTCATGTTTTCAACAAGGGTAGCCTTATTGGCTCTATCTACAAAAATTGAAATAGTAGAAGGGAGGGAGGATATGTACCATTCTATTTGTACATCTACTGCAGGTTTTGAGGCAGTTGGGATTTTTTTTAGTAACTTGTTAAATCTGGAGTTGAAGTCTTTGATCCTTTCATCTGAATTTGCTTTTAAGTTAGAAAGATCCTTGATTAAGGATGCTATGGTCCTATCATCACCAAATTTTGCAAGAAATACTTCTTGAAAAGTATCCCAGTCTCTTATTGAACCCACTGGAAGGCAAAAATACCAAGACCTAGTAGATCCTTGGAAGGTATAAGGAAACAATTTGATTACAACATCTTCATCTGCAACTCCATTAAGATTCATGGCTAACATAAATTTATTTAGATGTTCTTCAGCTGGAAGAGAATCATCAGGATTGTACTTAGGTAACATTTTTTTTGGGTTTGCTGAGAGAGCATTTGGATTAGCAACCATAACAGCACTAGGATTTGTCCAAGGTTGAGCAGGTTGACTAGCCATAACTTAAGTTGAAGACTGGGAAGATGGGAAGGTTGGTCTAGAAGTAGTTATAGATGGCGAAGAACTTACTACTGGATTAGTCCTACTAGTAGCAGTACTAATTGGAGAAGTGGATAGTTGAGAAGAAGTGGATTGAGTAGAAATGAATGGGGAAGTGAATAGATGGAAGGATGATGTGATCTCGCTGGTATCCAATTCAGATCTTGATGTGATAACTTTCCTATGTTGTGGAGGGATGGGAAACTCAAAAGGAGTTGCTCCAAGCCTTTCACTTTGCAATCTAGTTAATACACCATTTTCTCGTAATAAGGAAGTAAAACTTTCTTCAGAAGATTTAATCCTCTCTAGTTTCTCGGCAGAAATGGATATATGTTCCAATTTATGTATCAAAGAATGGACTTTGGGAGACTCTAGAGTGTAATCTAGAGAAGGTGGTTGTCTTACTACTTCATGAAACGAGGGAGATGTTTCTACAACTTCATATTTTTGATCCAGAGAGTGTGAACGAGATCCAGAAGGTGTAGAAGTGGTGGAGGGGTTTTGACTCTTATGAATGTTTTTCGATTGATATTTAGGTTTATATGCCATTCACAGTCGGATCGCCCTCCTTCAAGTGCAAAAATGTTGAAGCCTCAGATTTTTGCATCCAACATGGGGGATAACCACCCAGTTCAGACCTTAAGACAACTCCTTTTCCATTTAAAGTGGTGGCTCCGACTGGGGATGATGGGACTAGTTTCCCAGAATGGGTTTTACAATGAGAGTGGGTGGGTTTCGAGTGATTGCAATAGAATAATGATAATTAAATTCCCTATTCTATCATGCAAATCTCTAGCTAACTTAATCTAATATAAACCCGGTATTTCTATATAATATGTGATCTAAAAATATATCTGCTTGACATGTGATAATAAAGATCAATCACATTTAAAGTAGAGACGATAACGTGTAGAGATAATTTCTTTGACTAAATAGTTATTCAAAGAAATGTATAAACTATATCGCATATATGATGATTTACATATGAAAATAAACAATTTCAGCTAGGCATCATACAATAGTGCAATTAACGCTTAACAAAAAGAACATATCTCATATATAATTCATGAAAATAAAGAGTTGTCACTAATGAAATAGAAACATGACTAATCATACGAGATATAAGTACCATATATGTGAAGTTCAGCTCATTTGACTAATGACATAGGTCGACTCCTTTCTTCAGATCAAATTATCTTCCAAGTATACAATAGTGCATCAACAAAGGAAAGTAATCTGATATTTAAAAGAAACGATCATGTTCCATAATTTCACCAAAGCATTCAAAAACTTACAAAAGTGCATTATTTGCAAATGTTTTTGATAAAATTATGGACCCTTCTCTAAATGCATGAGAAGGGCATAAATATCATTCTAACTAATGTTCAAAAATAGATTATACAAAATCTGAGGAGGTTTCAAACAACCTTCCTCCTAACTAGTTAACTAACTCTAAAAATAAAAAGTGACTTGATGAACAGAGTTTATGATAATGATTTGTTGTCTGCCAACTTGTCTTTCAAATTGCATATATCAGCCATCAGTTTGACTTGAGGAGGTGCTCCAAACTATGTTCTAACCTGTCCTACAAAATTGCATCTATGAGAGGTGGCATCATTCGCTGAGTTGAATGGATCGAGTAGTTAAGGGTCATGATTTGACTGTATGGCTTGACGAGGTATTGCCAATATGATTCCCACTCAGTCTTTGCTAACTTTGCGATTGCATCCCTTTGGATTTCCGCTTTTTCCTTCCATCTTTTATGCAACTCACTTAAATCAACCAGTTCTTTCGGGTTGCCTTCCTTCACCAACTTGTTGGCAAACAAAGTGTGGTTTACCGCCTTTACTATGTTCTTCGATACCCTGATCGCTCTTTCCACTTCTAGCTCAGCTTCTATGATCCTTGCATCCCAATCCGTGAAAAGAATGTCCTTGTGTGTTTTCTCGATCTTAGGCAGATTAGCCTTCCTCCCCTCTTTTGTTTCTTGTCGCTCGATGAACTCTAATATTCTTGTGTTTAGATCAGTAAACTCAGTTCTCTCGTCAATCACTTTATCCGTTAGTTGGTCACTAGTGATCAGATAAGCAGCAATATGTGACATCTTTTGGCAAAATTGTTCTTGTTATTTTAACAAGAGGGAATTTAGTTCTAGCACCTCTTTGATGAATTCCTCGATAGTAGGAACATCCTTATATCTTTCCATAGCTTGCTGCAAGTCTTGGAGTTGCATTTTTTTGGCCGATATGTCTACTTCATGGCTTATCTTCAACAACTCCATGCTCTGTTGCAATTGGGATAACTAATCAATTGCCTCCCTATTCACACTTGCCTTCTCTGTTTCAAGTTGTTACTCGAGCTGTGCAATCTTCTCTTCCTTTTCCTTCAAAAAAATAGATATCTCAGTAGATTTGTCCATGGTAGTCGTTGCATACACCCCTGTAAACTGTGACAATCTAGTCAAGTTTTCAGCTGGGTTGGAAGGGATGTCTTTCCAGACTATGTCCATCGGCTCATTCCTAGGTGGGAGCTTGGGTGTTTCTATCCTTCTCCTTTTCCTTTGTCTCCTTACTATAGCCTTGTGCAGCGGGCTGTAGAACACATCAAGAGGAGGGATTTCAATCACCTTTAAGACAATTTCCAATGTGGGCAGAGCAGGAATGATTTCAGTCTGCTGAGACATCGTCGCTTGCTCATCCATCAATTTAGACTCTATGTTTTTCTGAACATGCAAAGGAGTTTGATACTTCATAGTTTCCTGGGCATCTGTTGTCTTGGAATCATCTTGTAGTTTCTTATTGAATTGATCCCATTCCTGCTCCAAACTGCTACTTTTGATCTCAAAACTGATATCTTTAGGTGGGGTGCTCATACCTTACTTTGCGGCTGACTTCCTGCGAGATTCTTCTGTATTCTCGATGTCTTGGGCCTTCCCTATATCCAGTGCTTTACCTGTATCCACTTGAGACTCTATGCGAGAATTAGGTTCCTCGTTGTTGACAGTCAAACTGGGCGTCGGCTTGTCCTCGATTTTTAACAAATGCAGCGGAATTATTTTGAGCCTTTTGTTTCTGAACTCCTAAAAGCTTTCAAAATCTCCAGGATTAATATTTGTCCTTGTCCATTCGAATGATTGTTTGAAGGACTCAGCCAATTGTAAAAGGTCTTCAAAATCATTAGCTTCGTGGTTATAAGGCTTGATTTTTACTACAGTAGTGATGTTATATGCTATCTTGTATGGATCAAATTTCCTTTTTGGCAAAGTATGGAGCCTGAGGCTTTCTAAGCTCGCTGACTCCTTTATTGCATGGTTAAAATTTGCTAATGAAAAGGAACTGCACCTAATAGGTAAAGATGGCCATAATAGCTTCTTGCTTTCTTTCAGGACTTTGGTCAAGCCTTTTCCCACAGTCTAGTGGGCTATTTCTTTTGCTAATAATTTATCATAGACATACAACGAGAAGACATTTGGGTCTACTGTACTACCAAAAACCCTGACGTATGCAAACCATTCTTCAACAAAATATTTGTTGACTGCAAGAAGTTCTGTAGTGGCTTCTTTGGAAAACCTAGGGGCTTTATTATTGAAAATTAATTGATGCAATGGAAAAATAACAACATGGCATATTTTATAAAAATGGGGTATATAATGGGATTCCCAAATTTGTTTTATGACTGAGATGGATAGGGTAGGGGTCCTGTGAGGTCCATTTCCAAACCATGATTGGAAATTTAGTGCAAAAACAGATGGCATCCATAATGTAGGCACTGAAATAGAATGGAGGAATGTTCTCTATAGAGGAGGATCTATTCTGTCGATATTCGGTGATGACAGTGGCTAGGTGATAAGATAGGATGGTGGCCCAATTCATAATGTGGGGATTGACACAAGAATCAATCAAAGGAATCCATTATATGGAAAACTTAGCATTATTAGGTAACCTGTATAGTCTACATAACATAGCAGTAGCATAGTTGTAGGGGTTTTCCAAAGAGGCTACATGATACATACCCCTTTTATCAAATTTGAACTTGTTCTCCAGTACCCTCCAGCCTTGGATCATCTTGAAAGGTTCTTCGTTCTTATTTCCGAAGTTGGCCATATATGATTTATCATATATGTCCTGAGGGTCATGTATATGGTATGTTTTCTTCAGGTCTTCTGCTTTGAATGACCCCATGAGTTCCATTCTCGAGTTCCTGAATTGTCTATCTTCAATAGTAAGTTTTCCGACCACCCACCTAATCATATCAGTGTATGGGAGGATTTTTTCTCTCACTCCTATTCTGTGAAGGAAAGAACATGAAACATCCTTGAATTGGAGTCTCGAAGGTTTTAATGAGTCAGTTGTCGCTTTTGTGATAGTAATCTTGGGACACTCATCCTCAATCCTATTGTATATGACCTCCCAAGATGTTGCTCCCCCATTGGCACTGCAAACTGTATAAAATAATATAGGAGGCATTTCTGATAGCTCGGACTCTGTAATGCTCTGCTTTTTCTGTTTCTGCATCACTTTCTATAATGACATGTCTTTTGTAGCTTGCTTGAAATGGAAGAGATATATTCAACGCGGACAAAATAGGGCAATTAAGGCTTAAAATTCTCTGAAATGACTTTGAATCATGGGAGGATTTTGAATGAGATATTCAACGTTAACTAGAAATAACTTGAAATATCATTACCTCTCCTCAGGCCACTAAACATTAATTACCCTATCAAACCATTCATTATTATATTAAAACACAGTTACTTCCCATGCTTT
>APFE030451057.1:0-35714 GCA_000404065.3 Pinus taeda | reverse complement strand
CTTATCATCCCTCACATAGATGATAAATATAAAAATATGTTGCAAAAATCAAATGTTCCGAAACATTTATAGTCTGTTAAGATGAAAGGGAAACTTTTGTTAGAACATATCTGTCAAAACCTTAGAGTGAATATGATGCAAGGGTTAGCCTTAGAGACAGAAGTGCCACAACACAAATGGGAATTAACAGATGACACTATTCTTAGCACTGAGACAACAATTCCTCCTTGGAAAAATCTTGTTATCAGACAAGATGATAAGATTTTTAAGTTACTTCCACTTCAGTCTGACCAATCTAATCTTTCAGACAGGGAATCGGTTGCAGCAACAAACTGGACAAATATTGCTCTAGATAGTTTGATTAAACATCTAGAAAGAAATCATCAATATGAAGCTAGAGAAAATAAAATGCTCCAAGAAATAATTGATAAAATTCTTCAAAAGGTATATTTTACCAGAGATCAATTACTAGATGGAATAAAAACTCTTGGATAAAATGATTTGCATATTGCTAAAACTATTGATGTTTTAGAAAAAGGGATTAATGATAATTCCAAATGGATTGGCAAAGTACATTCAGTAGAAGATAAGAATCAGGATATGATGACAAGCTTAAAAACGTCACTTGAAGTAGTAAAGAAACAAGTTTGGGTTGTCTCTACTTCTGTTGAAAGTCTAAAAAAGAAAAACACTCATGATCCTACTTTTAAAGCTACTACTTATTTCTCAAATCCTCAAGATCAATTTCCTTTCCATGTTGTTCCTACTACTCTTCAATAAAAAATGAAGAATCCTGGTGATATCATTTTTCCTAAACCAGAAACTACCTTTGTCTATGCTCCTATGGCTAATCCTGGCATGTTTTCCAGTCTAAACTCTTCAAGCCCTGGACATAAAATGACAGTTTCTGAGTGGTTGAAATCAAGAGATGATCCTGATATGCCTTCCAGTTCTGATACATCACTCAACAAATTTGAAGCAACGCCCTCTGCTCGTCCTACTCTAGAAGATTTAGAGTTTCTTGTGAATAATTTTTCTCCTCGTGATAAAGAAACTTTTCAGATAGCAAAAGACATTCCTGATCTGATTTCATTTTCTGATGAACCCAAAGATACAACTGTACATAAAGTTACTGATAGAAGTTCTTGAAATTCTTCTTGGTCACCTACTCCTGATAAAAGAGATGTCTTCAAATTAGAATATCATAAATATTGGTCTGCTTCTTCCACATATTCATGGAATATTGACAATTGTTTTGAAGCAGAAATATTGTCTACATTGAGTTCCATGCTGGTTCTACCGCACATATTTAGCAGATGACATTTCTCCAATAAATGAAACTAGGAAAATCATCAGTGGATTCAAAGGACTCCTTGATTCTTGGCTTAAAGCAGAAATTCATTATGATCCTATCCTCATTCCTTCTTGGGAAACATCTGTGGTAATGAACCCAGATAATACTACATATATGGATCCACAGACTTCATTACATGTGAATAACATGATTGGTTGCCTAATGCATGGAATTCTTGTCAATTTTTGTGGTTATCCTCAGATCAATAATGAACTTGTTGCAGTCACACTTACATGCATGAAGCTTACTAGTATGCAACATTTTGATGAATATTTTATGGAATATCTCCATCGTCTGCATACTCTTTCTTCTGACATGATTCTAGATCCCAAATGGAAAGAAATATTCATTGCTTCTTTACCAAATTCGGTAACTGCTGCCATTTTGAATAAGCTTCCTGGAAAGATTGGTGCCTATAAATTTGGTTTTATAAGACAAGCTATTAAGGTTGTCATTGTTGAACTCTGCTCTCAGATGAAAGTTGCTCGAGTTGCCACCAACTCCACTAAACCACATGGCTATCAACAACTATGTAAACAATTGAATTTACATGGTTCTAAAAGTTTAGGGGGATATGATCGTCGTCGCTCTAAAAAGAAAGCTTACTCTAAGCAAACTTTTAGATCCGCAGAAAACAAAAAAATCACTCATAGAAGGCCTCCCAAAGAATACAAAAAAACACGCTAGTTTCATCAAAGGCCAAAACAGAAGCAAATATTTTGCTTCCATTGCAATTAAAAAAGACATATTGCTCCAAATTGTCCAAAATTGAAAAAAGACAAACAACAATCTAGGAAGAAGAAACAATTTAGCTATAAGAATAAATCTAGCAAGGTAAATATTATTGATCTCCCTTCTAGCTGTGAAGAATTAACAGATTCAAAAAATTATTATGATCTAAATGACTAGATACATGTTGTTTATGAAGAAGAAGATTCTGAAGTTGAATATTGCAAAGATCCACACTGTAATGAATGTTTTCAAGAACTCTGTGAATGCACTGATCCTGACATTTGCAAATGTAATGCAGTCAGGATGTTCAGACCACTATCAAATGAAAGCTTAGATCACGATGAGCTTTCTAGAAATTATTTTACACAAATGGTTAATGTTGATGATCCAAAACTCAAAGAAATGTATAAAGGATTGCTGATGACCCATCTTCAACAGTCCAAGTCACAACAATATCAAGAACAACAAAAGTCACAGATAAATCATCAACATAGCTATATTCCTTCTGCAACCTTATTTTCAGTTGATGGTCTAACAAGACAATTCAGACAACAAACAATTGAAGATGATCTTCCTCAAACACTTCCTACAATTAGTTAAGCTATCAAAGATCTTAGAAAATAAGTCGGAGAGAATAGAAGGTTGTGCATTGAAGCATGTCAGGGGCACAATATAAATTCTTTACATGCACAACCCACAAAAGGAGAATCTTCACAGACAGAACAAAAAGAACCAGAAAAACAGCCTGATCCATATCATGATCCAATGAAAGGGATTTTCAAATCTAAAGACTTTGAAATTCCAGATGAAGAATTTGAAGATCCTAGATCTGGATTAGGAATAAATGCAATGAACGCAGATGTAATGTACTGTGTAAAAATGAAAATCAGAATTGGTTCTTCCATAGAATGGTGGAAGGTTCTAATTGATACAAGTTCAAGATTGAGCATAGTAAGTGGCATTGTAATTCCCTATCCTCAATGACAAAAGACAAAGTGTCCAGGAGTTCTTACTACAAGTGGAGAAGTCAAGACAACAGAATAAGCTATAATATATGTCTTCGTTTCTCAATCCGAAGGAATTCAAGTTCATGCTCCATTAGTCACAGGGCTTGATTGTGCTATGTACTTAGGAACTCCTTTCCTAAGCAATTTCAGAAGACATGGAAGCACTTATGATGAAAAATCACAGAAATGGGAATATTTTCTTCTCTTCAAAGGTATAGATTATTTCTATCCATCTATTCATTCCAATTCTCCTAATAGATTGAGCAGAATTGACAAGTTACAAAATACATTGGCAAATATGGAGAAGAAGAAAGAAATGCTCAAGATTGATGAAAATCTTCTGAAAGGCAAATTTGAAAAAGAAATAAGTGAGATCTCTCAGAAACTAAAATCTTGTTGTTCTGAAGATCCAAATGCCTTTTGGCATATTCATAAACATGAAGTAGAATTGCCTTTGAAAAACGAATTTCATGGAAAACTCAGAAGATCAATACTAATGAATTTTGAACAACTCAGGTATTGTAAAGAAGAAATAAAATCCTTACTGCAAAAATGTTTGATCAAAAAATCTCATAGCCCTATTGCTTGTTTTGGATTTTATGTCAACAAACATTCGGAGATTATCAGAGGAAAACCAAGATTGGTAGTAAACTACAAGCCTCTGAATAATATTCTTGATTATGATGCTTATCCCTTGCCAAAGCCCTCAGTGCTTTTGTCTCAGATATCACAGTCAAAAATCTTTTCCGAGTTTGATTTAAAGTCTGATTTCCGACAAGTAGGGATAAAAGAAGAAGATAAGTGGAAAACAACTTTTTCAATACCAGAAGGACATTTTGAATTGAATATTATGCCCTTTGTACTAGTAAATGCTCCATCCACCTTCCAGAGGATTATGGATGAAACTTTTGAAGGTATGGATGATTTCTTAAAGAACTATATTGATGATGTTCTAATTCATTTTGCAGATATTCCCTCTCATATAAATCATCTTAATATATTCTACAAGAGAGTCAAAGAAAAAGGTAAAGTTTTATCATATTCAAAAATGAAGTTATTTCAGACTATGGTTCATTTCTTGGGATATGTGATTCAATATGGATCATATTACATTATGCAACATAGTCTTGATTCCATAGAAAAATTTCTAGACAGAATCACTGATAAAACTCAACTACAAAGATTCTTGGGTAGTTTAAATTACATATCCAAATTTGTCAGACATTGTGCCCAAGACAGAGTCTTATTGAATAAAAGATTGAAAAAAGATCCAATTCCATGGACAGAGGATTTAACAGAGGCAGTCAGAAGAATTAAAGGGAAAATTAGGAATATTTCTCCTTTAAGCACAATCAATGAAGAATGGCCTAAAACCATCATTACAGATGCCATGATATTGGATGGGGTGCAATTTTCTGCCAACATGATCCTAATAAAAATAAAATGGAATATGAAATTTGCCAATATGCCTCTGGAATTTGGTCAACTACACAAAAAATTGGTCCAGCCTAAAGAAAGAACTTAGAGCTGTCTACCTTGGCATTGCCAAATTCAAAGATTTTGTTATCTATAAAAATTTTACAGTCAAAACAGATTGCCAAGCCCTTAATTTTGCTATCCATAAATGTGACTTTGAACATGCAACAATGGTTAGATGGATAATGACATTGACCCAGTATCGTTTTGATGTAGAGTTCATTTCTGGAGTTAAGAATTCCTTCGCAAATATTCTCATCCGGGAATTTTTATAGAGAAATGATGTAAATAATATCAGATGTAACATCATAAGAAGATTAGAAAATGAGATTCACATTGAATGCGCTGATGGTTCTCACACTTTGAATCTGCAGAAACCTCTACTCGATTATCAAGCAGATTGCTTTCCAATGAAAGAAATCAATTATCGGCATGGAAATGGACAACATTATTTCTCATGGGATGATCAAATGCAAAGAAATGATGAAGCTTTTGAAGCTTTAAGCTTTCTTCAAGAATTGGGAAATCTTGATTTCACATTACACAGAGATGTAGATGAAAACCTAATTTGCTGTGAAATCTACATTGATCGCTTCCTATTGCCACCCAACCTTTAGAACTCTGAAGATCATGAACACCAAGAGAAAGCCTGGTATACAAGTATGTGTTTTGAAAATAAAACTAACTCGTTTTTCTATAATGTGTAGTTTTATTTTAGATATCATGGGATGCAAGTTACACAAATCGAAGAACAAGACCCCACACCTGAATGGTTTAAAGAATGGTGGAACATTTATGGTATTAGTCCTCTATGTTTTTACCCATTCTCTCTCCGGTTATTACAACTTCCTGGATTTACAGAACCAAGGGCACATCAATAAGGAATTTTATACAAAAGGATTTTGGATATCAACAATATCACCAATTATCACATGCTTGCAGCACTCCGTGCCAATGGATCCTTTCATTGGTTTATTACACGAAATCTTTTCTTCAGAAGATTCGGGGGAAATATGAATGGCTCTTCACATGACTATGAGTCATTTCATGCCATGACAGGTTCATATTTAAATCCTTTTGGCCCACTACTTTTTCAGGACGAAGTACCAGAATATGCTGAAGTACCAATTTGGGAATGTGAGGAAGAAATTTACTCACAGTATTTTAATAATGACTCCTTGACTAGGTTCAAAGAACATCATTATTCTCGTGAACAAATAGAACATTTTGTCATTTTGTAATGTCCTTCTGTCCGACTTTGGTGGCAGACAGGTTTTTCGTAAGTTTCACTGAAAAAGAATATCTTACAGTGTAATCAATTCGACATATATAATTAAATAAAGGGATAAGAATAAGTATAAAATATTTTATGATTGAATTAATGTACGAATGTCCTTCGAGTTACTCGAAAGCTAGATTCTCTCATTTCTGATGCAAGGACTTGATTTTGATGTAAAGTAAGATATTGTGCGAATGTCCTCTGGGTTACCCGAAAGCATGATTCTCTCATATCTGATGTAAGGATTTAATTTTGATGTAAAGTAAGATCCTCTCATATCCAATATGTAGGTATCACCAAACCTAGGACTGGGAGGATCTATAAATAGTTGAAGACTAGGGAAGAGAGGCATTCGGGTTTTGAGAAATTTAGAGAGCCTTTCTGCTGGAGAAGTAACTTGGTATTGCTTGAGAAGCAACTTTGTAATACTTGAGTTTTGAAGTTCATGAATAAAGATTCCTCAATTTCTGTAAATCTATGTCTCCTTTGTAGATTGTTTTAGATTCTATTCTCAAACTTGTATGAGCCTTGTTAAGGTTGAAGAAGTTGCAAAAATGCAAAAGCAGACCATTGGGCCAGAGTTCGTGTTTCGGCACGAGGATATTGTTCAGAAGAATTCTCAAATATTGGAGCGATTAAGAAAACCTGGTATTTATTATGAACTAATACTCTTGTTGGAATTTGTATTCAAATATATTCAAAAACATGCTAGATTGCGCATTAGAGGAGTCTCTTCCCTCTCTGTGATTAAAGTATCAGTCACAGATCTTGTTTATTTCCGCATTTCCGCATTCTCGCTTTCGCTGTGTGCACTTTGTAACCAATCTCCATGAGAGCGCTCGCTCCAAATTAGCAAAAGCATGGCTACAATCCAACAAAAAGCACCAAAGAAAAATTGTAAGCATTTTGATCAATAAAACACACCACACATTGTTGTTTTTTCGACAAATACCTATGCAACTTTTTTCGCATTAAAAATTCTAGTTGTTTTTCTATATATATGATTTTAGAATTCTTCTATCTAAATTGTCTCTCTATGATTTATGACACAAAAAAATTAATTATATTAGTCCTATATATTTTGTGTTCATGCATATCCTATAGATAGTTCAAATGTATTCGTGATCACACATTGATCATTAAGAGATTGACATATTTAGAATGACACTACATGAGAATCACCAACAAGGCACAACAATATTTATAACACCATAGCCATGAATTTATGCAAGATACACAACACTTGTGTACAAAGACAAATTAAAGTATATATATATTCACCAAATAACAATGACCAAAAATGGGTAATGTGATTTTTTATCATATTGTTTACTAGCCATTGAAAGCATTATTTACTATGTCATAAACAATAAACAAAATTCTAGTGACACATGACTAAAGAAAGCATAAATTGAAAACCATTGCCCAATTGTAATCATAGTACTATAACTACATTAGATTGCAAACCAAGGTGGGTATTCTAACTTTGTATCATATTGTTTGTTAGCCATTGAAAGCATTATCTACTATGCCATAAATAACAAATAACATTATTGCCACACATGACTACAAGAATTGCAAATAATTTTAGCTTCCGTATCCACTCATCTTGGAATAAAGATTCCAAGTAGACATACATAGCAGAAATGACTATGAGATTTAGGGGTGCATTTAACATCTGCTGATTTTAGCATTATAATTTGTGAAAATTCTTTCTCACTTGAGACATAGTGAATCAAAAAATTATCATTTAAATCACACAAAAAAATTGTTGCATGTTGGCCTTTGACAATCATTCATCGTTCTTTGGGTTTGAACAAAGATATTGCATGCAATAACACAAACATTTGCAACAATTAAAACTGCAACTAATCCACCTGCCACATAAATTGCATTCAAACAACTCATTGGTTTTCCTCTACCTTGTTTTATTTGCGGAATGAAATTTCTGATTATTAGTCTTCTCTTTTATAAGTTGTTGCAATGACTTTGACAATTCCACAACTAAACATTCCATGACTCAAATTCATTCACAATTGCAAAGCATTGTTCTATAACAGATTCCACCCAAACTAGCAAACATCACCTAAATTGATCCGGATTTAAACAGGAACGCAACAAATTATAGATATAACCATAAATACAAAGATGCAGTAGAAATAACACTTCATTTCATTAATATCAAATATTGAAATATGCTTACAAACAGAATGGAAATAAGACTATCTCGGGCGATGGTAGCTTATCTCTGAGAAAAGACGTGGTGGCTACATGCCTCCGCCCTATGTTACAATGAAGCACAAAGGCCTATTTATTATTGAGAAACAATGGAAAACCCTAAACATCTAAAAACCTAACTCTAGGAGATGAAGCGCCAAAACTATGGGCCCCATTTGGGTAAATTGGTACATCAACTTTCTGAGGTTGTATCTTTGGCATATAATCTTCGTTTGGCTATCATAATACCTAGTTTCCAATATCTCGAAGAGAAGGTTGAAAAAAAATTGGCAAGCCAATTTGGGGCATTTCTAGTCTCTTCATTTTCTGTAAAAACATCGTTTAGGGCCTCAAAACGGCTTTGGAAGTTCAGGACCCGAAAAACTGCCAAATATAGTAAATTGTGCTACAATTAAGGAAACTGAAAAATTGAAAGAGACAGTGCTGGGGGTCCAAGTGGAATAGGTAGGTGGCCACCAATATCCACCTTGATCATTCCTCCCCCCTTAGGAAGCAATGGTCCCCATTGCATTGAGTTCCTCCATGAGATGAGGAAACTTCTAGTGAACTTGGTCCTTGGTGAAGGAGTTGGCCTACTTTGACAACTCGATATAGTTGGATCCTTTGCTATTGGGTGTTCTTGATCTATGTGTCATGATCCGATCACTTGTGGCTTGTTCCATGCAATATGGATTTAACTCTGTAGGCGTGAGCTGTTATGCAATGCCTGATGTGTATAAAAATGATGCGAAGTATGGTCGAAGGTGGTCCACATTGAACACTGGGTGTAGGACAAGGAATGGGGAAATGCTGAGCTCAAATGCATTGTCTCCCACCACCTTGGTAATGGTGTAAGGACCATATCAGAGTGGTCTGAGTTTCTGATAGGCTCCGGTAAGGCATTCCTTTTGCAAATGCAACCAAACTTTGTTGCCGACCTGAAACTTGTGTGGCACTTGATGTTGATCATGTCGTTGCATGTACTTGGCATTTAATTTCTCCAAAATTTTGTGGACCTGCTGGAGGATATTTTGGATGTGCTCAATGAAGCTATTTGCCTTATCGATTTTGGACTAGACATGAGCCGAATCTGCATGAGTAGCTGCAAATGGCATGGCCATATCAATGGGACATAGTGGCTAGAATCCTTAGCCCACCTAAAAAGGGATGTGGCCAGTCGAGTTGTGGATAGACCAGTTATAGTTGTGTTGGACGTAGGTGAGGCTCTCATCCCATGTGCGTGGATGCTTTGAGTTGTTCATGCATAGAATGTGTACGATCATCCTATTGATGACCTCTGTTTGGCCGTCAGTTTGGGGATGGAACACTCTGGACCTAGTGAGCTTGGTGTCCAACATTGACCAGAGACTGGACCAAAATGTATTGACGAACCTACTATCCTGATCTGAGATGATAGATTGTGGGATCCCAAAGTGTACCCACACTCGTTCAAATAAGAGTTTAGCAGTGGATTCCGTTGTGATATTCTTCTTGCAGGCCTCCATAATGGCTATCTTCGAGAATCTGTTGACGACTACAAAAACACAATCGTTGCCATGCTTAGTAGAAGGAAGGCCTGACATGTAATCCATGGAGATGGATTCCCAAGGTCGACTAGGGGTAGGTAGCGGAGTATAGAGGGCTTGCCTCTTGATGTTCAGTTTGGCAATGGCACAGACAGTGCAGGATCTGATGTACTTCCCGACATCCCGTCGATGATTCGGCCAATAGAAATACTTCTGCAGTATTGCCACCATTTTCTTGACCTCAAAATGCCCAATCATTGACTGTAGTGTGCTTCCCAAATCATCTTGGCATGCTCTCTTGAAGGAACACAAAGGTGTCCCAAGTGGCATAATAGGGTATCCTAGAGGTGAAAATTTGGAACTTGGTGACCCTCTAAGAGCGTCTAGTGTGTGTGGCCAAATTATGGGTCGCTTTTGTAGAGAAGTGGCCAATCAGAAGTCTTGTGCCCTAAGAGTTGAGCACGGTGGTTAACGCCATGATCGATGGTCAGCTGAGGCAAGCTGCAACATTATTGGTGCTGCCCTTCTTATACTTGATATTCAAATGGAACTGTTGCAGGCATGTGGACCACTTCTGATGGCGATCATTCTGCAACTTCCCTTCTGTTTGTATGAACTATAGGGGTTAGTCGTCTGTGTTGATGATCATTTCCTTCCCCAAAATGTAATTCTTCCATATTTGGCAGGTCTGCACAATGGAATACATCTCTTTGTCATAAGTGGGATACTTCTGGACTATGTCTAAAAGTGTGTCACTGTGATGTGCCATTGGATGCCCCTGTTGAGTAAGGACTGCCCCAATAGCATAGCCAGAGGCATCTGTCTCGATCTCAAATGGCTGTTACAAGTCTGGTGATGTGAGCAGTGGTGCTGAGTAGAGGCGATGTTTCAACTATGTGCATGCTTTCTGTTGAGATTTAGAAAAAAATTATTTTGCTTTCGCTCCTCCTTTGGTGACTTGAATCAAGGGCCAAATGACATGAGAGAATCCCAACACGAACCTGCGGTAGAAATTGGCAAGACCCAGAAAGATGCGGAGCTCTGTCAAAGTGGTTGGAGCTAGACAATCCCAGATGACTTGGATCTTGGATGGATCCACATGGACCCCCATTTCATCAACAATGTATCCCAGATACCGAACCTGGGTCATGCCAAAAGTGCATTTCTACAAATTGGCACATAGCTTGTGTTGCCACAATGTCTGGATAACCTGTCGGATGTGGTGGAGGTGCTCTTCCCAACTCTAGCTGAAGATCAAGATGTGATCCAAGTATACCACTACAAATGAGTTGGTGAATGGCCACAAGATGTCATCCATCACCCTCGTGAAGTTTGCAAGATCATTCGTTAACCTTAAAGGCATAAAAAACCATTCAAAAAGGCCCTCCTTGGCTTTGAAGGCAGTCTTCTATAGATCAGAAGGTTCGAATGATATCTAGTGATATCCTAACTTCAAGTCGATCTTGCTGAAATATTTTTCCCTCTTCAGTTGGTCCAGAAGGTCATCAATCCGTGGGATCAACTGCCTATTTCGGACAGTTATCTTGTTCAGCGCTTGATAGTCAATACATGGTCTCCAAGTCCCATCCTTCTTGTGTACCAACATGATCAAGCTCCCACATGGCGATGAACCCGACTGGATATGACCTTTCTGCACCAGCTCCTAAACCTGCCTCTTGATTTCGTCATTCTCCAGAATAGAGTGTCGATAGATTGGTCCATTGGACAGTAGTGCACCTGGGGTCAGATCGATGGAATACTTGACTTAATAGTGCAAAGGCATCCTTGTGAGGAAGGTGAAGATGTCCTCATACTCCTCCACGACCTTATCCATCTGTTTTTTTCGTGCGAAGGGGCCTTATCTAGATGTCGTGGCCACCGCCTTCTTCTTTCCCCGAGGGCGTATCATCAGGAAAACAAATTTCCCATTTTGGAAATGAGCTTACTACATTGTTTTGCAATAACCAAAGATATGCGGTAGGCGGTGCTACCTTTGGTATCCTGTACAACTTATTTCCCAAAGTGACAATAATAGCTTGAGGCCTTGACTAATACACAAAATGTCGCTTCCATAAGTATGGTTTTCCTAATAATACATGACAAATATCAAGGGGAGCAACGTCACATAATACCTGTGAAGGGCTTGATGTTGTATGGAAGGTGACACTATTGGCTCACGCGAAGATCTCGTCCTTGGTGAAGCCAATTGATGGTGTACAGTTGTGGATGTGTTGTGGTTAGTAAACAAATCCGCTTCACAACCTCTGCCGAAATTAGGTTCTTTTGGCTCCCGCTGTCGACAATGAACTGTAGCGGGGAAGCCTTTACCCACTTCTAGGAGTGGAAGAGGTGTTCCTCTTCCCCTGGATCTTCGGGTTACTCCTTTTGGATCTTCGTGATGAAATAGTGGCATGGGGCTCCACATCAATAATATTCTTCCCTTTGTCATTCCCCTTGTCGGGTTTTGACTTAGAGTTGGAACATGTATCTAATTCTGAAGCCTTTAGCTCGTCCACTAGTGATTTCTTTGCCCGACACTCACTTATGTTGTGAGTGGAGCTCTTATGGAGCTCACACCACTTTCCTGTGTCCTTCTTTGGATCGCGTTTTTGTTCTTTGCTTGCAGCTTTGGTAGGTTGTCTTGGGCCACCCCGCCTTGGATTTTTCCTTTTATCTACGGTTTGGGGGTACCTTTCCCTTACTTCGGATTTGTAGATCCAAAGTCTTGCTTCTTCTGTTTAAACTTTTGCTCGATCTTGAAGGCATATTGGTATGACGTTCCAAGCGAGGATATGTTCTGGAACTCCATCACGTCTTGGATGTACTTGTGTAGGCAGCTGCGGTACTTGAGAACCATATGGTTCACAGAATCCTTGATACCCATCTTCGTGCAAAGCATATGAAAGAAATTAGTAAACTCGAGTACATATTGGTCCCTTCCTTGTTGCAGCATTGTCCAATTTATGTATTTATCCTCATATCTCCCGACAGGGTAGTACTGCTCCTTGATGGCATCCCAGAACAAGTTCCAAGTGGGTGTGGTTGAAAACAGTGAGTTCGTACTTTCATCCTTCTACTCACAGTAGGTTTCCCACCAATCCTTGACGTGGGGGGCTGCTTTGAGAAGTGCAAAAGTGATCTTTTCCCGGTTGGAAAAATCATGAACGGAAAAATATCCTTCTAGTAGATTTAACCATTTATCTACAACGTTTGTATCTATCTGACCCTCAAATATGGGAATGTCAAAGTTAACTTGTACCTTAAAGGGTGTGGCGCTTCCAGAGCAACTACCGGAAGTAGTGCCTTTGGGTAGCTGCTGAAGGATCTGGACAAAATGGTCTCTCATTGCATTCCTTTGTCGCTCGAGGGCTTCTTCGAGCAAGATTTTGATAGGATCTCCTACCCCCTCGTCTTCTTTTTCATCCACCATGGTAGGCCGTCAGGATTTGCGAGGTTGGTCTTACAAAGGTTCGACCAGTTCAAGCCCTGACTCCTTATATCTTGACCTCATTGGGGACATGTAAAGAAAATAAAATAAAGAGAAAACCCCTCTGATACCATTGATCCGAATTTAAGCGAGAACACAACAAATTACAGATATAACCATAAATACAAAGATGTAGTAGAAATAACACTTCATTTCATTAATATCAGATACTGAAATATGCTTACAAACAGAATGGAAATATGACTAGCTTGGGTGATGATAGCTTATCTCTGAGAAGAGATGTGGCGGCTACATGCCTTCGCCCTGTGTTACAATGAGGCTCAAAAGCCTCTTTATTATTGAGAAATAATGGAAAACCCTAAACATCCAAAAACCTAACCCTAGGAGATGAAGTGCCAAAACTGTGGACCCTGTTTGGGTTAATTGGTACATCAAATTCCTGGGGTCATAACTTTGGGTTTAGGGCCTCAAAACGGCTATGGAAGTTCAGGACCTGAAAAACTGCCAAAAATAGTAAATTGTGCTACAATTAAGGAATCCAAAAAACTGGAAGAGAAAGTGTTGGGGTCCAAGTGCAATAGGAAGGTGGCCACCAATATCCACCTGGATCATTCCTCCCCCCCTAGGAATCAATGGTCCCCATTGTGTTCGTATTAGAGTCTAAGATCTATTTTGCTAATAAAAATTAGTGGAAAGGAGGGTTCCTATTTTTAGTGGGAGCAATGGAAGAAGAAAGTTTTAGCGTCAAAAAGTTTAATGGGAAAAAGTACTAGCTATTGAAGATGCAAATGGAATATTATTTTTATTAGTTTTTTTTGTTTTATACCATTGCGAAGAATAACAAAGAAGCTAATGACTATGAAAGATGTTGATGATGTTGTCAATGTATCCTTAATGAGGAAATGTAATGGAAAATCATAGATGATGTCAAGTAATGATTTGACTATAGCGAACAAGGGAATAAAAGGTGAGGGAGGAAAGAGCCCAGGGAATTGTGGAAAGTATAAGGAGGGCAAATCCAAATCTAGTGGGAGGATGAAATGCTAACATTGTGGCAAGAAAGGGCATAAGAAGAAAGATCCTTGATATCTTGGTGTTATAAGATGTTTTAATCCTTTCAATAGATAAAATTGCTTACTCTTAGGTAATAGATTCAAGTGCGTCATTTCATGCCACAACCCTTAGGAAGTTCTTTCAAGATTATGTTGAAGGAGATTTTGGACAAGTTTATTTGGGTGATGATGAACTATGTAAAATTGTGGGAAACGTTAATGGCATGGATAAAACTACAGAATTGAAACCAAATGTTATTGAAGAGGTAATTTAAGTTTGTCGATTTAAGAATAATCTAATTTCAATATAGTGGTTGGGAAGTGAAGGTTGTATAGTTACATTTGCAAGAAATTCATGGAAGGTCACTAGAGGATCTCTTATAAAAGCAAAAGGAGAGAATATAGGTACATTGTATTTATGTACTTGTAATGTTAACCCTTCTATTGCTTAAGCTTGTACATGAGCAAATAAAACATTGTGGCATCATAGGTTGAGGGACATGATTGAGAAGGGAATACAAATTATCCATTGAAGGAAATTATTCCAGGTTTAAAGAAGGTTGATTTGGATATATGTGAGTGTTGTGTTTATGGAAAAAATAAAAGAGTTATATTTCTCAAAGTTGAAAAGATAAAGAACAACGAAAACTTAGAGTTTGTGCATACAAATGTATGGAGACTGGTTCAGGTTTCATTTATTGGTGGATCTTATTATTATGTTACTTTTATTGATGATGCAATTAGGAAAAATTAGGTTTCCTACATTAGAAACAAATGCCTTTAAATATTTTTAAGAAATGGAAAGCCTTGGTTCACAATGAGACATGAAATAAGTTGAAGTGTCTCAGATCAAATAATGGAGGTGAACATTGTAGTAAGGAATTTGATAATTAATGTTCATACCATGGGAGTTGTAGAAAGAAGACAATTCTTATAACAATACAAGAAATTCATGTGTAAGAAATGATGAAAAAGACAATCATGGAGCATGCAAGGAGTATGAGATCCATGTAGGATTGCACTTACAATTTTAGGTAGATGATGTCAATATTACTCTTTACTTAATAACTAAAGGACCTTCAAGTTCCTCAGATGGTCGCATTTAAGAGGAGGAATGAACAAGTAAAAAAGGTAAACTTCTCATTTCTGAAGACTTTTGGTTGTGAATAATTTGTCTGTATTAATAGAGAACATAGAACAAATCTTGAGCCAAAATCCAATAAGTGTACTTTTAATGGATGTAGGTTAATCATTTGGTTAGTATCACTTATGAGACAATGAAAATCAAAAAAATATTAGGAATAAAGTTTTAATTTTCAATGAGAAGGTCGTATACAAAGATCAATTACAAAGAAAAAACAAGAAAAGGAAAATATAAAATACATAGTGCTTGATGAATCATAGAAAAAAAAATCAAAAGGTGCCAAAAAATCAAAATATCCAACAACCACAACAATAGCAGGTAGCTCAAACTCCTGCATGTGTTATTAGAATATTAACCAGGTTAACTAGACCCCACCAATGATACTCATCGTCATTGTGTTATGTATTGTTTAATGACTTTCGTGAACCATAAAGATATAACGAAGCAATGCAAGTAGAAACTAGAATGAAATGAGAGCAAGGCATGAAAGAAGAGATGGACACTTTGATATTTAACTAGATTTGTGACTGGGTCCTATTGCCTATAGGTAACGAGAATTGCATAATACATGGATTTATAGGTTGAAGGAAGAAGATGGAGGAAAAATGAGGTACACGGCTAGACTTGTTGTAAAGGGGTTTACATAGAAGAAAAGTATAGATTTTGATAAAATATTTCTCTTATTGTCAAAATAACTTCAATTGGAACTATTTATGTTTAGTGGTAGTAGAATGTTTGCATCTTGAGCAGATAGATGTAAAGGAAAAAAATTTCCATGGGGACTCAATGGATGGAGAGATTTATATGCAAAAACCATAGGGATACGAGATCAAAGAAAATGAAAACTTAATATGCATACTGAAGAAGAGCTCGTATGGTTTAAAGCAAGAACCAAGGAAACGATATTTGAAGTTTGATAAGTTTATCATAGAACAAGGTTACTGTAGATGTCAGTATGACCACTGTGTTTTCAAGACAATATATAATGACAACTATATTATCTTGTTGTTGTTTTTACATGACATGCTTGTTAGAAAGTCTATCATGCCTATTGTAGCATCTAACATGCAATATATAATTTTTCTCAAAAAAAATAGTTAATTCATTTGCTATGAAAGATTTAGGTGATGGAAAGAATCCTTGGTATGAGAATAATAAGAGACAAAGAAAAATCATAGATTAACATTGTCTCAAAGTGAATACATAGAAAAGGTGTTGGAAATATTTAAAATGAAATATGAAAAACCAATTAATACACTTTTGGCAAAACATTTTAAATTGACTAAAGAGATGTATCCCAAGATACAAGAGGAGATATACTACATGTCCAAGGTTCCATATTCATTATTAGTAGAGAGCTTAATGTGTGTGATGGTGTGCACAAGGCCAAACATTTCTCATGCAGTGAGGGTTGTGAGAAGGTATATGAACAATCCAAATAAAGAGCATCAGAAGGCATTAAAGTGGATTCTTAGGCATTTGAGAGGTACTACTACTTAGGAATTATCATTTGGAGGTTCAAACATTATTCTATAGGGATATGTTGAATCAAATATAGAAAGTGATACAAATAGCAAAAGGATCACCATAGGGTATGTTTCTATTTATGTGGAACAACAATAAGTTGGATTTTGAAATTTCAAAGGGTCATTGAACTTTCAACAACAAAGGCAGAGTATATTTTTGTTACAAACACTAGTAAAGAGATGATTTGGTTATAGAGTTTCATGGAGGAATTGAGAAAGAAGTAGGAGAATAGTAGGTTGTATAGTGAGAGTGAGAGTGCCATTCATCTTGCAAAGAAATCAACCTTTCATTCTAAGATGAAGTGTATACAACTTAGGTGCCATTTCATACAATCAATTTTAAAAGAGGGAGAGTTGAAGCTGGGAAAGACACATACTAGCTCGAATTTTGCAAACATGTTGATGAAGGTAGTAAGCAAGGAGAATATGAGTTTTTGTTTTGTTTCAATTGGTGTTCAAGAATGAAAATGGAGATGAGAAACTATCTAGGTCCAGTTGAAGCATAATCCAACAAGTGCAATAACATTGGAGTTATTGTGATCAATCTTCAAGTGGGAGATTGTTGGTTGTGGAGCTTGATTATGTTCCTAATTTAGAGGTCTTGTTTTTAGCCACGTTTGGACCCTAGTTCCTAATGGGGGGGGTGTAGGGGGCTTTCCATCCTACTATTGTCACCAAGGGGTCTATGGGGGGCAATAAATCCTCTTTGGAGCCACCCTAGTGGGGATTAGAGCACAACACCCCCCGAGGAGAAATTTATAGAAAAAATACATTATAAAATATTGTAATTTCATAGTGAATATGAACTATTCATCTTTAGGTCATAGATATAATAATAGATGTTATGTTAGGGTTTTTCCCCTAGAAGGAAAGCCTCTTTTTGTCATAGGCAATTGTATTGCGACTATATATTTTTTAGATAACGTTGTAATTGAGGGAAATGAGGCTATGAGAGAGAAGAGGAACTTGTAATCTCTTCATTTTGTTGGACATAATAAAAGGAATGTCTGGCTATTTCTTCATGGACATATCCCAAATTAGTGAACCACACATATTGTCATCTCGTTTGTATTGTTTGATTCTATATTTTATTTCCACATTCATTTTGATCTTATTGTTATGTGATTTTATTCAAACAATTGAGTGACATGATTATACATAAAGATAGGTCAATATATCTTAAGATAAGATCTATTAACCATAGCTATGACATAATTAATAAAACTTTGAATCTAAAAAGGTTAGGTTATTAATAAATGAAGATCTCATTCTAGAAGATCAAATTGATTTAAGAAAATTTAAAAGATAAAACAAGGCCGCATAGCTAGTGTTACATGCTGCTTAGTTTAATTATTGAATTTTGAAAGGCATGAATGAGTAGCCACATTTGAACAAGGGCTACATTACATATACTCTCCTTTAGTTTAAATGTAGATGAATTAGAGTAAAAAATGATAAATAATGGGCAAGTATAAGCCTTAATTTTAACTCCCCCTTAGTTTAAATATAGCTGAATTAGAGTAAAGACCGATAAATAATGGGCAAAATATAAGCCTTAGTTTTATTTTTTTTGTGCAAAGTGTTGAGTTTGATTGTATTAACTTTGAGTTAACCATATTTTCATAATAATGGGCAAAGTATAAGCCATGTTTTTAAATTTTATGTGCAAAGGGTTGAGTTTGTTTGTATTAGCCTTTAATTAATCATCCTTTTTAAGTTCCTTGTTTCATAACTAATATTCTTTTGTCCAAATCATTTTATAAAATCACAAATTTTTCAAAGTAGAACAATCATAATGTAAGATCAGGCTGTTATTAAATTGAAACATTTGCATACTTGTATTTAATGCGGTTAAACCAAGTGCCTTACACAATCACAAAAACGTCTAATTTGAAACATCCAAATAATCCAAATTTGTGTAATACTAATTGCATATTGATTTTGATTAAATATAGCTAACATGTTTTTTATTGATTATCTCAGAAGGGACATGTGTAGACTCTAAGTGGAGCACTAAAGAAGTTACGTCTCTCTTATATTGATTATAGAATGTTCTTTCCCACAATGATTTTTTTATTATTTTTTAAATAAAAATTATGACACTTTTAAGTAGTATTTGGTGAAGTATCAAGTAATATGGTGTTATTCATGGTTTTTGGACTCTTATATTGATTATAGAATGCTCTTTCCACAGTGATTTTTTTATTATTTTTTAAATAAAAATTATGACACTTTTAAGTAGTATTTGGTGAAGTATCAACTAATATGGTGTTATTCATGGTTTTTGGATTAATGAGGTATTTGAATATCATTTTATTGCACAATATGAGGTTACTATGAAGTTGAGATCCCATTAAAAAATTGCCATTGTTGAATGATTTGGTATTTATTAATCAATTTTCTTTTTTTGGTAGGTAAGCACCCATGGGGATTTGAACCAGTGACCTATCACAAGGAGTGCATTAACAGTGCAACCATTCACCGTTAATCCAAAGCCTCCTGGGCTATTAATCAATTAAGTTAATTCTAAAAACTTACTAGAGTAAATTAGTTCTTTTGTAATATTTTCATAAATTAATTAATATAATTGGATAATGAAAAGTTACAATTTTGATAATGAGATTTTGTTATTTAAAATTTTTTATATTTAAAATTATTTTGTTTGCCATAACTTTCACATTTTTTTTTAATAATTGATTTTTATTTTTTTTATTTTAATAATTGAATTTTTTTTTAATAATTGAAATTTATAATTCTACTAATAAGTCAATTTTTTTATCAAAACTATTTTAAAAATATAAAATAATAGAATTTATTTGTTACATAAGTAATATATATTTTTAAAGGACTTTTTTTAACTACATTTTTTCTGATTGATTTTAATCAAAATTTGGCAGAGATTTTTATAAATTTGAGTTTAAGTTGTTTAATCCATAGAATTCAAGAGACTGAGAGGTTTTTCATGTGTTGAATCCATTTATGCTTTCAAAAATGCATTTTAAATAACAAAAAATCACATTCTTTCTTGAAATTGTTTTCTCTTATTCTAGTGAAAAAGTCTATTTTGTTTATAAGTTAGTCTACCCAATTTTAAAATAATAAGTTTGAAATTTCAATCTTATTTATTAAGAAATATTAATTAATTAAATACAAATCTTATTAAAAGATCTAAATATTGAATACCAAAAATTATAATCCCAAAATAATATTTCCTAGATTATAATTTCGTTGTCTGAGTTGGCAAATTTGCCTAGAGGTCAAAAAATAGCCCAAATTCAACCTTTTTGTTCTCAACAAATTTGGCACAAGTGCTTGAATCCTATTTTTGATAGTGGAAATAGATTCAGCGTAGCAAAAAACATTGTGGCACCCTAAATATTGAAACCTTACAACTGTAACCAGGGTTTCCCAATTTTTTTTCTTAATTTAATAAAAAATTAAAAAAAACCATATTATTTTCCAAACAACTTTGAAGCCTCATTACACCACGTAAATTACAATTTAATAACTTAAATATTAAATACCCAACACAACTATTTTAAAATTGCATGAAAAACGAGCATAAACTTTCTTCAAATGTAATGCTCATACTAATTAGTTTTAATTAAATAAATAAAATATTAAATATTTAGTGGCTCATTTCTGAAAAACAATAATCATAAATAACTTTTGAATAATTTGAATTCGGTACTATAAAATATGTCTTAATTTTCAATTTTAATATTTATAAAAAAATAGGATTCTTTCCTATTACATTAAAAATATGAAATAGAAGACAATATATCTAATTTTATATTAAAAGTCGCGTTTTGAAAAAGCTTAAAATAGGAGTTGTCTATAATGCGATTTTTTGGAGATTCTGGTGACAGAATCAGGTGGAAGAAATTGAGGTTAAATCTTGATTTGTTGCAGTTAAAATTGTTTTTTAACTACATATTTGGATTCAGCACGGTGAAAAACCCATGGGACGCTTTGATTGTGTATAAACCAGCTATCAAACTTGCGATTCCAATAAATTGATGCCGGATTTTGACCGGAAAAACCCACCAGAAAAACTTTTAAAAAGTAGCATCATAGACAACTGCCTTAAAATATAGTCAGGTTAAAGCTTGCCTTAATATATTTCCCAAATAAACATCATCATCGAGAATAAGGTTATATTTCCCAAATAAACAAAGTCATCGAAGTATAGTCAGGTTGAAGCTTGCCTTAATGTATTTCCCAAATAAACATCATCGTCGAGAATAGGGTTATATTTCCCAAAGAAACAAAGTCATCGAGAATAGTATTTTCAATCATCTGTGACAATTGATTTATGTCAAGGCTGGCGAATTTGACTACCTATCCAGCGGTGGAATTCGAACGTTGCTTATTAAATGCGGAGGAAATGTGAAATCCCCGCAAGGAGAGAAAAGGACAACATTTCATGGGTACCTCCACGTATATGGGTCCTGCTTGGGCAACACTTGTGTCAATAAGGATAAAGAGCCATTGCTATTTTTAGTGATCCATCCTGATGATGCTAAGACCAAAGCATTTGAATCAATATGAGCTAAGACTAAAAGAAAATATATTAAAAAGAATTTGTTATTTAATGGAAAACTCGATCCTAATAGAGTAATGGAATTTGTTCTTGGGATAAGCGATATATTGAAATGAATCTACAAGCAATACAATGAGAGTTACAATATGACAAGAGACCTTCGTACAGCAACATCACAACATCAGTGCTAAAATCTCCATCATAGTCTTTTTGCACAGTCAAGTTGCGAGTCATAAATGATGGTTCACTTTCAAGTAGTAGAAGTTGGACACTGATATTATTACACTATTTCATATAAAATCGCACATTGAAACAACCGACAGGATTGATAAGAAATTATCCACGTAGTTTAATTAGGTTGAGGAGTTGTTTGGAAAGTTATGGAAATTTTAGTTATATTTAGAGAAAATTTGGCAAGGATTTCTGTAAATCCAAGTTATAGTTGTTAAATTTCAAAATTTTAGATGTTTTAGACATTTGTGATGGTGCTGAATCCATTTCCACCATCAAAAACACGATTCAAACACTGCCTCTACAAAATATTTTGAACTTTTTTGCTCGCATTTTGACCACTTTTGCCCGTCCAAACAATTCCTCCACCTCTTTAAACAACTCAGAAACCATCAAAGACAATGCCTCGAAATCATACCAACTCACCAATAACATATCAAATATGTCAGAGAAACTACCCTATAAAGAAAATAACCATATAAAGAATACATAGGAGGAGAAGTACGGTTAATTACTATTAATGTAACAAGTTTATATTGGTAAAAGTGAAATAATGATTATAAAATAAGATTTTAGCTCCACTACACTAATCAAAATTTAAATAAATAAAATTTAATAATTAAAAACAAAAAACTATTTATATTGTGTCCATTATAATTTTGTTTAAAAATTTTTGGTCAATTATAAATTAATTTAAGAGTGAACTTATTTTTGAATAGCTAACAAGATAAGTAAAATAAGAAATAATTAATAACATATATAATAACAAGATTTGTGTACCATAGTTCCAGTGGTAACTTATCAAATCTAACTTACTTGGAGTTTGGAAAGTACGGATCATTAGATTAGACCATGGGAGTCATTATCTCATAAAAAGTTGTTAATGGGTGATAAAGGAGATGACAGGTACCATGTAAGAAACATGTTCTAACACAAAAAGTAATTAAATTGTTTATTGAGAAAGAAGAGGTGTATTTGGGTTGACTCTTATCAATCATACTTGATTGAGACCGCACAAATTAACGGCTAACACATCCATCATTTACATCAACTCTTTCTCTGCCAAAAATTAGGAGGAAGTTTTTTTGGTCACCATGGAGTCTCCATGAGAATTGAATAATGAAGTTGTTGAGTATTAGCCAACTGTACTTTATATCTACGCCATAGCGTATTCGCAGAAAAGTGGGTTTGAAGGATGATAATTCCACGCGGTCTAACAACCATGGCCATTTTTAGTAGGGTAATTCCTATTTCCAACCTTATTGAAATATAAATGCTTCTGATATGCAAGGGGAATAAGAGTTGCCTTGCTGCTAATATGCCAAAGTCAATTTTGAAGGAAATATAAATGCAAGGCAACTGCTATTGGCAAATCCTATTTCCAACTCCACTGCAATATAAATGGTTCTGACATGCAAGGGGAATAGGGGTTGCCTTGCTGTTAACATGCCAAAGTCAAATTTGAGAGAAATATAAATGCAAGGCAACCCCTATTCCCCTTGCATGTCACACTGCATTTATATTGCAGTAGAGTTGGAAATAGGAATCGCCACTGCAATTCCCCTAACATATCAGACTGCATTTATATTTCAATAGAGTTAGAAATAGGAACCGCCCCTCCAGTAGTCATAGCTACAGAGACGGAAATGACCCCATCACAAAATGAATTTCCACGCCGACCATTGACTCCGTATTATTTCTACAGAATAATAATTCCAATTCCAAACTTCACATCATCGCAACTACCTACCTACGTTATTTGCACGACAAGAATTCCACGCGCTCTAAGACCTCCACCACCATCGATGCCACTCAAATCAACAAAACCGAAATGACCGCATGCGGAGATGCGGATTTCAAAACTAATTTCCTGCAAATGAGTCGAGAAACCGAAATGACCGCATCCGGAGATACGGATTTCAAAAGCAATTTCCTGGAAATGAATTTTGGAAATGACAACGAGTCTGCATTTTCTAATTAGTTTCCTGGCAACAAAGCTTTAGCTCGTGAGAATGAATTATATTTCTTTCTCTGCATATAAATACTGAGATAGTTCAGAATATTATTTTATTTTAGGAGGAGAGGTTTACATTTTAAGATATTTGAGCATTCTTAAGGCAAGGCAATATATTAGGGTTAAGTGGATATAATATGGTTTTAGTTGTGTAAATTAATATAAAATTTGTTAAATATCTGAATAATATAGCCATTTAATTTTTAATTTTCTTGAGCACCTTAGTTTATTGAGAAAATAGAGTATTAATAAGTTGAATGATGAAAATTGATGTTGTGCAAGTATTTTAAGTTTTGGAGTTTTTGGATAGAATTAAGCTAAATCAATTTTGGTAATTTTGTGATTTTTGTTATTTAAAATGTGTTTTTTAATACATAAATGAACACAACACCGTGAAAACCCCTAAGGCAATCAGATTGTGCAGAGTCCACTACTCAAACTTGTGATTTCAAGAAATTTATGGGCAGAAAATAACATAGAACAATTAGAATATGACATGAAAAATTATGAAATAAAAATTTTGAATGCAAAGTGAGAATGTAACAAGCTAAATGATGGAAAATGTGAAAGAGGGTGTAACTAGAGAAAATATTGTTTTGAGAAACCCATGCATGACTAAAATTCAAGCATATCAAACCATATTCCTCCAACCAATACATTGGAAAGTTAATGTGCTCTATCTCTTCCTTTATCATTTAGGTTCTTATGATTTTTTCTTGTTTTCTTGCATAAAGGAGTTAACAACTAACCATGATTTGAGATAAGTTGTAGGACAAACAAAAATCACAGAGAGAAGGTATGCAAGGACAATATTGAAAACTAAAGGAAGAAAAAAGTTTACAACAGGTTCTACCAAATTTTTAGAATGTGCAGATGTTGTTTCACACCTCTAAATTTTAACGATTGTCAAAGGAGTTATGGACAATCTTGCATGAGGCTTTGCAAGATAGGATTAGAAATCACCAAGTGGTTGGGACACTAGAATGTTATCCCCTCCACCTAGTTTCAAATCCCATGGGGGGACATCTTTGGCTTATCGTGATAAGGCTCAAGGAGTACTCTTCCCCACCCTAGTGGCGTCTTGGATCTTGCTAAGTCATAAATTTCATATCTTGAAGATAGACTCGACGGGTAGTTTTGACACATCGACTGAAACTCTCAAATTTGTGGAACTTCCTCTACTGATCAACAATCATGTCTTGAAGATGGACCCGCTAGAGGGTCTGAAACGTCGTCTGAAACTCTCAAATCTATGGATCTTCCTCCATTGATCAACAATCCAACCACAAAAACCTAAAAACTATAAGTCATAAATTCATAGTATATTTTTCTTACAGGTTGTTGGATATACTCTTGGTGCTATAGTGGTAACTATTTCTCGATAGATTTGACCATTTTTACCTGCCTTTATCCATTTCACCGTACCCATTCCATAATTTTGCGAGGTTAATTTATGTCTCAAAACAACGAGGGTATATTAATTTGGCATGTCTTTTTGAAATATTGATTAATGAAACATAGTCCTAGGGAAACACTACCTATGTGACTTGTTGATTAAATTTATTTTTCAGAATTGAGATAATGATTACCAACAAGCTACAAATCAGCGGAAAGGTTGTTAATGAGTTGACAGTGTTATTCCCAGACAGGGGCTGCGACAATGTTCAACCAACGACGAGCTAATAAATTGATACAATTGCTATCTTTTTCATTATGTTTTTGTTTTAATGATTACTTTATATTTGCGAGCAGACAGAGTTGCCCTAATTTCTTAGTTTGTTAATATTATTTTTGTAATGATACAATGTATAAGTAATGGTTATCGGGGCAGAAATCCGGACACTGGACCCGAGACGTATAACAACAAACTTTATTGTATTTCTTTCTTGATTAATGCAATTTTGATTTCCTGAACTTCGTGTAATCTCTTATCTCGCCACAACCCTGATCAGAGAGTCGGGCCCACTCTCCTGATCAGGTTTTGTTGGATTAGTTGTGTTCATAGATTTATATTGATTGTATTTTCCTTTTTATTGATGTTAATGCTTTATCGATTTCGTGTTGCTGTGAATTAAGATTGTTGTTACTCTAGTTTGTTGTTACTGTCATTAGCTTGTTATTACTCAATTGTCATGCTGGTTTGAATGCTCAATGTTGGGTAGGGAACCTGTGGCATGCATAGACTTTGCACGGTAGCCTTGAAACAATTAGCAAACCTCGGGTTGACAATAAATGTGGGGAAGGGTGAAATCTATAATTCATATATGAACACCAACATGTTGGTGTCGTTTCCAAGGAGGCTACCTACGGCACAAAAGTACAACCAATATTGACCATAGGAACACTCTCTCATCCTGATTAAGTAGTTCTTACCTCTTTCAAGACCTGAGCTTTAGATTTTACAATTGGTTTTTTTTTCTTTTGTTTTCCCTTAGGAACTCTCTCTCGTCATGATTAGGTATTTTTTACCTCTTTCAAGACCTGAGCTTTAGATTTTGCAATTGGTTTATTTTTCTTTTGTTTTCTTGATTTTAGGAACACTCTCTCACCCTGGTTAGGTGAAATATGTACTAAAACTCTTCCGAGGCCCGATCTTAAACTGCTGGATTGTTTATTTTCCTGTCAATTATAGGGTCCATCCTCTCCTCCTAGTTAGGCAAGTCTTTTCACCCTGTTCCAGGACCTAAGTCGTAGATTTGTTTGGATGTTTTTCCTTCACTTTCAAATTGTATGAATAGAGAAACGAACAAAAGGGGCATAGGAAGACCCCCAAAAAGAGCGAGAAAAGATCTCAGCATATTTACCTATATTCAAGAGATCATTTCAAGAGTTGAGTCAGGAGCATCATCACGAGCTGATGTTAGGGTTAGATCTCACACGAGATCTGGAGGAAAGTTAGTTTCACAACCAGAACCTCCCCCAATAACAAAAGAGGAACTCAGGGAAGAAGAAATAGGAAGCAGAGGATCTGAGGAATTGAGCATTACAAGTTCAGAAGAAGAGGAAGGAGACTCAAGGGAATTAACTCTGCCATTCGAATGAGGAAGTGTTGTTAGACAAACTCAACCACGCATTATAGAACAATGAGAAACTATTGACATCCCAAGTGAATATTGGAAGATATTCATGGCCCATACAACCTCTATGATCGAGTTTATAATTGGAGATATTAGAGGTGATGCACCTATGAAGCCTATTCCTTTAACAACATTACCTAATTCCCACGGTCTGTCTTCTAAAGATCCGAACACATTCTTCTTAGAATTCGATGGTGTCTGTGGAGGATACGATTATATTTTTGTTGCTAAAAAATTCAAGATATTCCCTGCTACTCTAAAAGGAACAACTCTGAGATGGTTTATGGGTTTAGGGGGGAAATCTATTACGACATGGGATGACAAGGAGAAAATTTTCCTTGAAAAATATCTAGACTACTGCAAGTCTCAAGACATTAAGGAGGAAATACTTAAGATTATGCAGAAAGAGGATGAGAACATGGAGGACGTTGTGGAATGCTTTAAATACAACCTGCAAATATCAGACCATAGTGACTTGGATAAGGATATTTTAAAGATAGTCTTTCTCCGAGAACTAAGGGAAGAATCCCTAGAACTCCTGAATATTGTAGGAAAATGAGATATCTCAAAGGAATAATTTGACACCATATGTGACTTGTGTATCAAATGTTCACGTGGAGCTGCAAGGCATAAGCAAGGAATACGAGTTCTCAAGACATCTAGTAATGGGGTTACAAAAGTAGAAATTGGGAACTTGTTGGATATTTTGAGCACTTGATATTCTAAGCACATTGTCCTCACAACTAGATGTTCTGCAAGAAAAAAAAAGATGGAATCCGAGAAGGCGATGGCCATTTTCTGCCCTCAATGTAGGAAGAAGCACACATTGAAGGAATACCCACTCAACACCATTGAAACGTGTGCAATATGTGAGCAGAGCCATTCTATCAGCATGTGTCCATCTCTTCCTAGGCTGAAAGCAGTCTTTCAAGAAGAAAATGAAGAAGTAGGTCAACTTTACTTTATGGTATCAAATAAGCCATGGCAACTACAACCACAAAATATGAATCAAGGCATGTCTCAAGATCCTTCTCAATATTTTAATAGTTTGAATTTTGGGTCTCAGCCTGTACCATTCCCACCTTCGTGACTGCAATACTATCAGTATATGATTCCCTGACAGACATAGTCCCCCCAACCTGGTACAACCCCTTCGTGGTCCCAGAGCTTGCGTGGACCTCCTCTTCCTACAAATCAATTTTCCCAACCTATGCCACCACAGTTACAACTTCCATCTAATGCCTCCACTAGTAATACTCCTCTTCGTCCACAACTACCTGTTCAATCCAACCTGAACCTGAATAATAGGGGAGTCCAATAGCTTGAGACACTCAACCTTCCTACATATAGTATTTCTACTGCGGAATGCAATGAATTGAATCTTCAATCCAGACAGGTGGTAAATACTAAGACTTCACTGATAATTGTTGAACACACTGATGATGAGGTCTCTAAATCAAAACCTAGAAACCCCTCTAGAAATACTGGGGGTGATTCAATATAGATTACCATGGAACAAAATTCCCCCACTCAAATAATTGTTACTCTAGGATGTCAAACTCACCCACCTTATCCTAAGAAGCTATCCTTAATCAAACAAATTCCTCTGCCTGAATTTTACTTTTTGGGGGAATTATTGAACTTATTTGTCAAAATCCAATTACTTCAAGCTATGAAGGATGTGTTGATCTATGCTACAATGATTAGGGAATTTTGTTCTAAAAATACTAGAAGAAAAATGAAAGACCCACTCACTATTCATGTCATGGGAAAATTATTAGACATAATGTTGGGAAAAACTACACCCGTCAAATATGGTGATCGAGGAAACTTGATTCCTACAATGAAAATTAATGGAGTTGATATCCCAAATGTATTGGTAGACTTGGGAGTTGCAATTAATGTTATAACATCAGCAAATGTACTTACACTAGGACTACTTGACCTTAAACCAACCCCTACAGTCCTAGAACTTGCAGACTGATCCATTGTAAGACCAGTAGGGAAGTTGGAAGACGTGACCATTTCTATAGATTCTTGGCAATACCCTATCGATATTTTGGTGCTACACACTCAATCTCTAGTGGGGGCCATCCTTTGATTCTAGGTAGGCCTTGGATTGCTACCGCAAATGCTTACATTGGGTGTCGATCGGTAAATATGGTAATATCCAAAGGAGAAATCACAAAGAACCTTGCTCTTTACCCAGCTACAAAACCAAGTCCATCGTCAAACCAATATTTATTTTAGCACAAAAGTCTCCACCCATGGATGAGCCTAAACCTGGAAATGAAGATGTTAGACCAATTCTTATCATTGGTGAAGCTCTTTGTTTTAAGGACGAAACCAAAGATGATGTTATTAGCACATTTATTTGTAGTCCCAATTCTGTTTATCGTTTGACTCAGAAAATATTAGAGTCTGTTATGAGTTGCACTACTCAAGAAACTCTTTAAACAAAAATAGAAATTAAAAATGTTCCAGTCACCACACCCTATAACATTATTCCAGCAGAAATCGATCTAGGGAAACTATTGAACATTAATCCTAATATTTCACCTTCCCAAACTGAACAATTGTTGAAAGTTCTTTGGGATATAAGGAATACTTTGCTTGGGAATATACATATTTGAAAGGAATATATGTTGATATATGTACCCGTTATATATATATATATATAGATTATATATATATATTATTATATATATATAATATATATATATATATATATATATATATATATAAAAGAGAGAAGAATGTCGACATATTCGACAACTGAAAAGAAGGATGGATCCTGCTTTGAAAACATTGTCAAGGAAGAATTGCATAAGTTATTGGATGTCAGGTTTATTATCCAATTTTGGATAGTCAATGGGTATCCCCATTAGTCATTGTTCCAAAGAAAAATGTCAAGTGGAGGATTTATGTTGATTACAGGGAATTGAATAAAGAAACCCAAAAAGGTCACTTCCCCTTACCTTTTATTGATGAGGTCCTCGACACATTAGCTGGGAAGAAGTTCTTCTCCTTTTTGGAAGGATTTAGGGGATATAGCCAGATCCAGATAGCTCCTGAGGATCAGGATAAAACTACTTTTATTTTCCCTTGGGGAACTTTTGCATACCATGTCCTTCCTTTTGGCCTCTTTAATGCATCTTCTATCTTCCAATGTGCGATATTGGGAATTTTTTCTGATCTAGTTAATAACAGTGTTGAAATTAATATGGATGATTTTACTCCATATGGAGATTCTTTCAAAGAAGGTTTGGAGAATTTAGAAAAAGTACTTAAATGGTGTAAGCAGACTTATGTTTCTCTTAGTACAGTAAAATTTCATATGACGATGGAAGAAGGGATAGTTCTGGGGCATTTACTTTCAGTTGAGGGAATACAGGTTGATCCTGCTAAGGTTGAGGTAATCTCAAATTTTCCTACACCAAAGACACCAATGACGGTACATAGATTTATTGGTTATGATGGGTATTATCGATGCTTTATAGATTTTTTTTCTAAAATATCATTTCCACTTTTCCAATTACTACTTAAAGATGCATAATTTGTGTGGACTGATGCATGTGAAGCTGCTTTTTCAGAAATCAAGAAACTAGTTTGTAAATCTCCAATATTACGTCGCCCTGACTGGAAACTCCCATTTCATATCTCCATGGATGCTTCTCATATAAAAGTAGGGGCGATTTTGGGACAACAGGAGGACAAGAATTCGTATTTGATTTACTATGTCAGCAATAATTTAACTCCTGCTGAACTCCATTATACGTTAACTGAAAAAAGGAATTGTTGGAAATCATTTATGTTGTTAATCAATTTCGCCATTATATCACAAGGTACCCCACTTTCGTGTGCACAAACCATTCAACCATCAGGTATTTGATGAACAAACCTATAACTCTTTGTAAAATTACAAGATGGTTGTTATTAATACAATATTTTGATATTACTATTGTAGATAAAATATGAAAAGATAATTTGGTAGTAGATTTCCTATCTAGGTTGAATATTAATGATGTAGATACACCTATAGAGGATATATTTCCTCACTGGTATATTTTTTCAATCTCTACTCACACCCCTTGGTATGCATATATTGCTAACTATCTTGCTACAGGTAAGGTACCTCATCATTTGTCATACAGGGAACAACGAAGAATCATCCAACAAAGTGTTCGGTATACATGGATAGAGGGATATCTCTTATACACCGGACTAAATCAGAAAATCCAACACTGTGTAAGGGAGGATGAGATTCATGATATTCTAAAAGTCACCCATGACGGTCCTTGTGGATGTCATTTTGCACACAAGCGAAGTGGTCATAAAGTGTTGTAGAAGGGAAACTATTGGCCCTCTATTTTCCGTGATTATAAGAAGTATGTCTGGGGATGTGACAGTTTCCAACGGATGGGTAAGCCCGATCGATCAGATGAAATTCTACTATAGCCTCAATTAGTCCTTGAACCCTTTGAAAAGTGGGCTATCAATTTAATCAGGCCATTTAATCCTCCTTCTCATCAGAAATTCCATATTCTCATTTGCAAAAATTACTTGAAAAAAAGGGTGGAATCCAAAGTTGTCGCAAAGGCCGCTGAACAAGTTGTCACATACTTTTAATTTAAAGAAATTCTCGCCCGGTATGGGGCTCCTAGAGAAATAGTTTCATATGGAGGGGCACAATTTACATCACATTTAATAGCAACGCTTATGGAAAAATGTGGAATCAAAGATATGGTGACATCTCCATGTCATCCTCAGGTGAACGGTCAAGTTGAGAGTGTTATCACTCAGGTTGTCCCTAGGCTCCTATAGGGATACGGCCGAGGTAACCACAAACCAATCTTTGGACTGCAGGTTCTAGCCCACCCGCAATCAGAGAGGGCTCTCTCTTAATGATTTAAATTTATTGATGAGGATTTTAGGCTAGTTGTTGGGTTTAGGGGTTTTTGTTTGTGTTTGGATGGAAGGAAAATGCTTTCAGGCAGAGAGGCAATTCATGGACTGATAAGTTTCAAACCATTGGGCATGGAGTCGTGGGTCAGGATTTCCAGTGTGTTTTCTTGGGCACAAGAGGAACATGGAGCGGGATAGCTGCACATAAAACAACTTTCAAACTAAAGATGAATGAATGTAAGGAATGAGAGGCACTTAAGAATCTCTCACTCAGCTTAACAGAGGGAAAGGATGATCACTATCTAGGGGCAATGAAGAATCCCTAGATAATTGTCATGCGTGATAAGATTAGGGCAAACATGAGCCATATGGAATTCATATTTATGCCTAAGCGGAGGAAAACATAAAGAAACAATAGAAATTGAGCATAGAGTGTAATTAAACAAATTCCAAGCTAATATTTCTTTTCTGCTGTTTAGATGGTAACTTATGAATGGAAAATAGAGGTAGGAACACTTATTGAGTTATGCGACAGCACGAGAATTCCATGATCACTCTTCAACCGTCATACACAGTGGACATTCCATTCTCCAAAGCTCGGAAGCAGTGTTTGATTATAGAAACTATCAGGTATTACATTTGCGAGTCTCTCCTGGAGCAAAATCAGCTAAAAATAGCTTCTCGACCAACCAACCCTTAATACAGTTTTCAGGGTGGTATATATAAGAAAAATATCTAAAGACATTTATTACAATTGACCTAAACAGGTCTGCAGGAAAAGATTTTTTAAAAAACCTAATTGTTGCTGGAATTAAATGCAAGTAAGTTCTTTGGGATGCGCCAGAGGCAGCTGAATCAAGTTGAGTTGATGAAGTGTCCTGTGTGACTTGGTGCAGTGGTTTTGTCATAACTGTGCATTGAGTTCTGGTCCACTGATCTTCTGTGAGTTCAATGTGCAGTCATTTGTGCTCGTGAGCCTTCAATGCGTCTTCAATTGCTTCCTGACTTTCAGAGCTTTCGTTTTAATGTAGGATTTGCCTCGAGCCCTGGGAAAATCTCCTCTGATACACTTTTCCGCTACATTGATGGTCTTCGCCGCTTCCTGATACTCTTTTACATGCTTTTTGTCTGCATATTTGATCTGATACACTTTAATCTTTGTTCCTGGTCTCTCTCTGTCTTCAAATTCATTTAATTTGGCAAAATCGGGCAATTTCGGGCTTTTTCGGTGCAAAAAGGGCCAAGGAATCAAAAGATTCCCTAAAGATTCCCCAATATCGCTCATTTCCCGTAGCGATGCGCGATTAGCGCTTCGCGCTAATCACACATTGAAAACTGCCTTCGTTTCTCGTTCCGAAGCTCCGAAGCTCGACTTTCGCGCTTGCGCGCTTTTCCCTTTTTTTTGGCTGCTGACGTCAGCATGACGTCAGCTGTACGACGGATGACGTCAGCAAGGTGACGTGGCAGGGTGATGTGGCAATGATCTGATCGGCAGGGAAATTCATATGTTACTGCGATGCGATATACTTCTTTCGATGCGATCGCAATATCGCATCGGCAGAGAATGAGAAGGTATTTATTTTGGAAACGCGATGCTTGCGACCGCCGATCGCCGATATCGCGATAGCGCATCGGGCGAAAAGGAAAGGGGCACACCTATGTGGTATAAAATATTGCGATATGCCGATCGTGAGATGGCATCGGCGGAGCGTCCATCGGGAAGAAACAACAGTGAGCCATAATACTTTTGTGACCTCCGATTGCGATAATCACGTTGGAGAGGGTTCACAAGGATCAGAAGAATGTTAAGGCAATCGTCAAGGGTTTATTGTGATCGGAAGGAGTGAGTATGTGCTTTTGAAGGGTATTTGAGGCTTCGGAAGGGGTCCGATAACCTAGAAAGGAATTTTATGCTTTGGAAGGAATCCATTGTATTAGAAGATGGTTTGAAGGGGTAGCATGAGGGTTCTTGCCAAGTTTCAGATACACTGAGCAATTCCTAAGGGTACTTATGGTTATTTTCAACTAGGGGGAGGGGATATTTACATAAGGGGATTATTTTCATAGTTTTAGTAGGGGGATGAGGAAAATATAGGGAGTTAAATAATAATGTCAGTAGTTAATATGGAGATGACAAGAAAGCGCTAAGTTTCAGAGATCTTAGGCTGCAAAGGGGAGATAGAGCTGTGTAGAGAAAGTATAGATCCTCCTTGAGTGAAGCAGATCTTCACCAAGGTTAATGACATGGAAAATGATGAAACTAAGAGACATCAAGTAGATCTTGACCTCTTTGGGGAGATTAGTCAATGATTTGGGGAAGAGGAAGAAAGGGAAGTTAGTTATGCCTGATTTGAGCTCCTCCATATGAAATTGCCTGATGACTGTGACCTGAGTAGAGATGATACTTTTGAAAACATAGAATTGATCAGAAATCAAGATTCTGCAACCTCAAAACTACCTACCCAGCCTACTTACCTAACATTTTTTCTTCTTTTGGTTTGGGTGTACTTAGACTTGCAGACCCAGCATTTCAATTTTTTATTTTTATGTGCCTTCCTATCTACAAACTACTCTTATTTCTTCCAAGGGCCCAGATTAAGCAGTTGGGCTCCTTTGATTCTCTACCGATCTAAGAATCTGCCAAGATTAAGCTGTTTGGACAGATTTTCATTCTCTATATTCTAAAACAGGAAATTGAAACCTAGGGAGACCAAGATTAAGTTGTTTGGACCTCCCTTTAGATGAGAATTGTACAAAACTGGAATGACTCTTCAAAATTGGAATAGAGCAGGTGAACTTTGAGTATCATTCTTTCCTTGGTGGCTGTTTAGCAAATATGGAGCATTGCAGCATGCAAACTATGACATATTTGGCCTGTAAAAATGTCAATCATGAAATATGAGTAACCTACTGCAGCAGGAGGCTAACAATGGCTCCACTTGGGGATGGCTTTTCCTTGTGAGAAGCCAAGAACAGCAGGTCAGATTGCCTTGATTCTTCTGTTATGGCTGTCCTTTGAACTTCTTAGTGCTGACTGTTGGATTGATTTGAACTTTTGGACTGGTAACAGCACTTTCCTTTAACTGTTTTGCTGTTAAATTGTAAAGCACTGCCTGCTTTCTTCTGCGTACTTTAACATCATGGATTCTTACAAAATAAAATCAAAGTGCTGATATATACAAAACATTCTATGTACAGAAAATAACACCGCCTATTTATTTATTTTTTTATTAATCAAAAGGATCATTGTAGTGCTTTAGCATTCGGCCATTGACAGGGCCTTCTTCAACTGTGCTTCCATCTAGAGATCTGAGAAAATATGTATTATTGCCTTGCACAACGTTGATAATGTATGGGCCTTTCCACAGAAAATCAAATTTTGCATGTTTTCCCTTGTCCTCTCTTCGTGAATTCCATCTCAGAACTTTGCTGCCTACCCAGAAATCTTCTGCTTTAGGCTTCTTATCAAACATCCTTTTGATTTTTTCTTGCAGCATTTGAGCTCTGTCGTAGACTTGCTCTCTGCTTTGTTGAAGATGAATGGTTTGATTAATTCTTCTCTGCATGTCATTTGGTTCAGCCTGAATCTCCTGCAACAGTTTAATAGTAGGAATGCCCAAAGATGAAGGAAATTTGGCTTCCATGCCGTATAATAATTCATAAGGGCTCATCCCAATGGATTTCTTGGTGGAAAGTCTGTCTGCCCACAGAGCATTTGTGAGCTTCCTATGCCAGTTCTTTTTGTTTTCCTCCAGTAATTTCTTTATGATATTGATGAGGCTTTTGTTGGACGATTCGACCAAGCCATTGCCTTGAGGGTAGTAAGCTGTGGAGTGGCCCAAGGTAATGTGGTATTTATGGCAGAAGTTGATCATCTTTTTGGATTTGAAGGCAGCAGCGTTTTCAGTGATGATTTTCTCAAGGCAGCCAAATCTGGAAAGGATATTGCTCTCAAGGAATTGGATAATGGTGGAGTCATTGGCTTGTCTACATGGAATGGCTTCAATCCACTTGGTGAAATAATCGGTGGCTATTAAAATCCACTTGTGCTGGGCTGAGGAAGAGGGATGAATTTCTCCAATGAAGTCAAGACCCCATTGTTGAAAAGGTTTCTCGGTTGAAATGGGCTTAAGGGGCAAGGGCAGTAATTTTCTTTTTCCTTCAAAGATTTGGCATTTGTGGC
>APFE030451043.1:24503-51189 GCA_000404065.3 Pinus taeda | reverse complement strand
ATAATGTATTGTATTGTATCTTATTACAGGTTGCCTCCCAGCTCGAAAAAACTTTGGATCCTCATAGTAAAGAATTTCACCCGACATCAGAAAGATTAACGACCTCATGCTTTAGGGGGCAACTGATATAGACATTTTTGGGCACTTCAACCCCGATCATAAATGTCCATAAACTGAGGGCTCCTAAGTCCATAAAAGTGTTTCTTCACTACCTAAAGGATCAAGGTCAGTTGATTACATCATCTCCCAGAAGTTCTCCACTAAAAACTTCTCATAAATGGTCAAAACTGGACCATACTGAAACCCCAGTGCAGAGGGTGCAATGCATATCACCTTCCCAGTGTACAAGGTGCGATGCATACTGAATTTCTCCTCTGTAGGGTGCGATGGTTAGGAATGGAAAAATGGCAGGGACAAAATGCGAGGTGGAACATCATGGAATCTTCTAGAAGCTTCCCCTCTGACACTTGCCTCTCTGTTTTCGACCAGGGATGAGTAAGAGATCATCATTCTCCAAGTGGAAGGAACTATCAGAGAGAGAACACTAATCAAGATCCCAGAAGATGACTCACCTCCCTATAATCATCTATATATGGATCCCTCATCACAGAGATCCAGAGGTTGGAATTTTGTATATTATAGAGAAGTGTTGTTTGTTTTCTGGTGTACATTCATAGTGTTGGGTGATCTAAGCTTTGTTTAAGGTGAAGAAGGGCTTTCTAGCTAGAGGACAATGCTGGGTCAGAACATATGGTTGTAATCCTCTTGCTACTTTTCATCTTAATAAAGCTATTCTTGTTTCCTTCCATATTCTTGTGTACTTGTTTATATATGCATGTATATGGTTAATACACATCTGGTCCTGTATTATTTATGAATTGAGATCCTTGTTTCTTGGATAGTAGTATGTTGCTATGATTCCACAGGTTATTTTGAAGCCAGGCAGACAAAGAAGAAGCGACGAAGCTCTATCAAGAAGGAGAGGAAATCAAGCGCAAGACTCAGGTTGGTCTTCTTGGTTCTCCTCTCGTCTATTTTCATAAAAGGAAACAATAGTAGACTTTGACTGTTTGTTTCTAAGATAGCCACCCATCTTAGTGGGAATATCAGCATCCGAGTGGACACTATTCCCGGATAATAAAATGGAAACTCCGCTGGGGAGTGACTAGATTACTTGTTAGCATATCTATCCTTGTTTCTTTTATAAACTTACAGACGGAGCCTGAAGTCAAGCCAGCTAGCCTTCGAACTGCATTTGTCATACAAATGCAAAGTAGATCAATGTTGCTTCAGTCTATCTCCGTGTTTTGTTTATGAATTAAAAAATAGATCTGCAAGCAATCTAATTGCCCTAAGTAGTGGCTCTAGTAACCTCTTAGATCACCCCTATGTTTTACATACACTGATCTTTACTTATTCGGCCTAAACACATGAACTAGATTGCAAACTGTGAGTGAAATCCTATTTGAAGTCTCGTACTGCTACCATCGCATCTTGCCTTCAAGGCAGTCTGTATGCATCGCACTTCCCGAGTGCAGTAGGTGCGCTGCATACTGATTTTACTGTGTAATAGGTGCGATGGTCAGGGGGGGTTAACTTTACCCTCCGACTGTGGATTTTTCTCACTGTTTTCAATCTTATTCAAGAGTTTTGCTGTCTATAGTCAGTGTACTTCTGTCAAAACCCCCTTCTCTTGCATTATTCCGCCTCCTTAGTGCAAATACCTATAAATGTTTTTATGTATTGTGCGTCGTTTTCAGTTCTCTTTTGCAAAAAAGTAGCATAGTCGAACTGTCGTCTCTAGATCTGAAAGTGTCTTAGCTGTCATTTTCAGTTTTAGGAAGCAATCCAATTGTTCTTGATAGTCAATTATACAGTTACTATTGCATAGGATTTGAATTAATAGTTTTAAAGTGTTGAAAAGCAATTTCCATTTCAAAATCGCAAAGTGTCTCTCTTGCTTTCACTTCGTTTTGAAAAAAGAATTTTGTTGAGTACTGTCGCTTTAAACGTAATTCAGATTTGCACATAGCTTTCTTAACATCATTCACATTAAGAAGGCTGAAAACAAATACATGCATGTGCATTTTCATTTTGATTGCTTGGCTTGATTTAGGACTGTGCATTTAGCGTGTGCTTTGTGCTCTGTGAAGAAAAGATTCTTGACTTTCTTCTCTTTAGTAGCTAGGATTTTCATTGCTGAAAGAAGATAAAATGTTTGTTTATCATCTTAGATTGCATTTTAAGAATTATATACACATCACATGGTGAACCTGAAAGACAAATTGTTAAGCAAGATCAACTTAAAATAAATTCAATGAATATAACAACGCTTTGGAACTTAATGCACAACATCTAGAGGTCTAGGCTAGAGATGTATTCCGGCATTGTAAAACCTGGTAACTGTTGTTTTCAGTGTTGGTTGGGTGATTCCTCCACTCTGGGATGGCAAGTGCCAGTACGAACTTGTGCTCCCACGTACCGTCGAGTATATATTGGGAGACCACAATAGGCTGCATCCTTTATCCTTAGGAAGCCGTGTCTGCCACCCTATCGATCGCAATGCACCGAACAAATCATTCAGGAAGATTGACTGCCGTACCGTAAAAAAGTATTCTGCAGTTTTACGATTGGTTTGGTAATCCTCTCTGCCTAGATCTCCAGAGAAGTCCATTTTTCTCCTTTTCAGACTCCTTAAAGGAAAAGGTCCTCTGAGCACTTGCCACTTCAGGCTCAATAAAAATCGAAGGTGACTAGAGTCATCTTTTGTTTTTTCTCGACTCTTTAGAATTGAAAAAACAAGTTGTGTCAAAGCGTGTAAAAATTTATTTTAATCAGAATAACGTCACAAATTCCCCCGTTGATCTTCAAGTTGAGAAAATGGAGTCTGCCAACCAAGGATTTCCCCGTGAAGGAAATCCTAGTCCCTTCTCCTCTTGGGGAGATGTTGTTCCACCCCATATGGCGACTTTGTCACTTCTAGGATTGACAATTGGCTTTCTTGTCTGGCTCTTCTCTACCTCTGTCATTCAAAATCATGTAATTCCTGAATAGTCTAATCAGCAACTAGACGAAACTAGAGTTTCCTCCCAACCTTCTACTTCATCCGATTCTCCCTCTCCTCCTTCCTCTTCGATTGATAAAGCTGATAAAGCTAAAAGTAACTAAGATGAAGAAGAAGCAGAAAGAGAAAAAGGAAAAGAAGAAAAAGGAACCAAAATCGAAAGGGAGCAACCAAGTGTTGTCTAGCGAAAATCCTCACACCACACAATCAAAACCTAAATCTCCTTGTGTCATTTGCAATGGAAACCACTATCACCGAGATTGTCCCTGCATCCCTTAGATCTTAAGGGACTGGTCTCCTCGTTTGTACAATCTAGTAGCATCAACCTCTGGTGATCATGTTGAATGCTCACCATCAACCAGTGAAAGTGAAGCACATGGATAAAGAAGGAATCCTAAACTTCCTTTTAAGTTGTGTGAAGGCAGTCATGCCGTCCACCGTTGTCCCTTCCTTGATGAGGCTAAAAGAGTTTTGGATGATCATCCGGTTTCATCGCTACGACTTCCTCCTGGATATAAAAAATTCTTGCCAAGTCCTCCACCGGTTGAAAATCCGGTTGGCCCATCATTGTGGTCAGCCGAAGCATCTATCATTGAAAATGAACCCTATGAATCCATACCAGACGAAAGTCAAAGGGTTGATATTGCAGTTGACCCGGTCTTGCCTTCAGAGTGTTCATCTTCGAATGATACTGTCACTGAAGAGAAAGAGAACGACACCGTTCAAATTATTTTCATCAACACAGACTCCGATGAACTTGGGGGTAGTCCTCCCGTTCCTTTATCGTAGGAAGGAATTTCATCAGAGTCATATCCGACTATCTATTCGGTCCCACCACCAAGCAACCTAGTTGTTTCCTTCGACTGGAATCTACTAGGTAGACCCCGTTTACCAGCTAGTGTACCATTTAGAATCATTGTACAAGCTTACAGAATGGTCATGGTTGGTAGCATCATTGATGAAGGGGCTTCTATGAGTATCCTTTCCTCAACTGCTTGGAAAGCGCTTGGTTCGCCATTGATTTTGCCTGAAATGAGAAATCTGATAGGCTTCGACAAGGGAACTAGTCGACCTTTAGGGATCCTTCCAAATGTGCCCATTACTTTGAGAAAGAAAACTGTTCACATGAACGTTATGGTAGTTCAAGGACCTTTATATTATAATCTACTCCTTGGACGCGACTATATTTATTGCATGGGAGCCATCGTCTCCTCACTCTTTAGAGTAATGTGTTTTCCGCACGAAGGCAGAATGGTCAAGCTCGTAGACCAAATGTCATTCCCTGGTTCACACATCACAAATAGTCAAATGCCATCCCTAAATGGTCTTTTCACACAAGAAATGTCTCATCGGTCTCCAGTCTGTCAAACCTAATGAGCGCGAGTGATTTAGGAAGGTGTGACTGAAACCTAGGGGGCATGCACCCTGGTCTGTTTCAGCAGAAAAACCTGAGGTATAGAGTGGATTTCCATGAGGGATATATGACTAGTCTGGCGAACCCGTCCTCACAGGAAAATGGGAACAGGCTGGAATAAGATACCTTCATTAAAGTTATGTGAGTGGAATGCGTCTACGCCATTCACCTTTGTCTATTTTGATAGACATTGCCGAGGAAGCATTTTATTTGTTACGCGGATAGAACTTTCTTGGTAACCTGGAAATTTTTCACTATACTTGGGGGCATGCAAACCTTTTCGCATGCAAGTGAAGAGTGGCTATTTATTTTTAAAATTTTTAGGACTTCTAACCCTTTAAACCCGTAAGGCTAGTCGTTTCCTAACTTGCATAAAGAAAGGATTCAGGGAAAAGCTTCAAAAGGTGCAAGCTCCATAAAAAATGGCATCTTGAATGAGACATTTCTTATCATACGACTAGCGAGAATGTTGTCACAACGATTCAATCTTGTTAAAAAATAACCTCCAAAGAGCAGTTTAGCGCATAGGTTCAAGCTCGTTAAAAAAAAACATAAGTCGGAGCAAATGTTCCCCAACATTTAGCTCATAAAAATGACTGGTAAAGAACCATTGTGAATGCTTATTGCCAGATTTTGAAGCCTTGGTCGTGTTCTCGCCATCACTCCACTCTATTTTAGCCGATCATTCACCCCATATGATGTTTACCCCTTGAGGAACATCTGCAAAGAGCGATTCTGTTAGCATCCTTGTGACACTGCAATGATTGGAAAATTCCAATCTTACCTGGAATCAGCTGCTACCTGAAACCATCACTCGTTCCTCGAAAACGAGTCTTCTTTAAGCTCTTTTCACCTGACTCGTAAAATATGAAAAGATTGCCGAGAGATTGGCCTCTCCGGCTCGTTAAAGGCATCAGAAGTGCTATCCCTCCTCTAGATTTTTAATCTTTTTGGAAATGAGGGATTATTACACAAAAAGATCGAGCGATTGTCTTGTTCGGCTCGTTAAAAATATCGAAAATTCATCCCTTTTGCATTATTTTACGCTTTTTCAGACTTAAGGGATTATATAACGAAAAAGAATCTTTGGAGTCTCCTTTCCGTTTCTTTCAGACTCTCTAAAATTGAAAGAGACCGAGTTATCTTTGTTGTTAAACTCGTTAAAACCTAATAGCGACAAACTCGTCCAAATGGACGAGAATGAGTTTCACTGTCACTAGGCTCGCTAAAATATAGCGACAGGTTCGCCTGAAGGGAAGATTATTGAACAAGCATATGTTATCCTCCTCAAGCTTGACAAAAATAAAGAGGTACTGGCCAGAAATGATTGGGGAAAATTGGGAAGAAAACTTGAAGAAACAATATTGGTAGCAAGTCGCTCTTGAACATGACACTTTCCTTCCTCATCCATGCCGGGTTGGGTTGTTCTGTTCACTGGTCATCACCATTGGTCCGTCACACCATCCATATTTGGGGTTAACGCTACCAATCCATCATCAGTGTTGCCGATATGTTCAAGAGAAGTCATTCAGACAATTCACCTGTGTCTCACCCACTGCAATACATTCATGCTTCATTCATTCATGATCGCCATCCTGAACCCTGTATCTTCAGTTTGTTTTCACCTCCAAAATCATTTGCTTTGTTCCGTGTTGTTGATGTGGGATTCATTAAGGCCCTCCTGCAATGGGTCTCTTCTTGTTGACATCAGCTCATTATCCAAGAAGTTGACTTAGGAACAACCCTTTCAGTACTTTGAAGCTTGCATGCCTCAATAGCAAGTTTCTCACTTTCGGCGAAAGGTTTACATCAATGGCCTTCGACCGAGAGATTTTACGTGGTGTTCGACGCCAAGTCCCTTTTCAAACCACATGAATTGTACTATAGTACCTTGAGGGTCATTGTCATTATTGGTGATTCCTCTCGTGTCTGTTAACAACTTACATCATTGGCTGGTAATCAGGCGATGTATTTCCATGTTCGACTCCAGAACATTTTTCACATGGATCGACTTGTACTCCAGAAAAGATTGAACGAGTTTTGAAGACTTCGGATCTAGTTTCATCCATCCGAGCTGCGATATATTCAGGAATATAAAGACATCAAATGTTCATCATTTCCGAACAGATGATCATCCAAATCAAATGATGATGAGTCCATATCATCAGTCTGTCACACAGACGATTATCAGTCCTATGTACATGAAAATGAATTTATAAAGCTGAGCATGGGAATGCCCGCCTCAGCTAGATCATGAAAAAATGTTGTCAAAATAATGTATTGTATTGTATCTTTTTACAGGTCACCTCCCAGCTCGAAAAAACTTCAGATCCTCTTAGTAAAGCATTTCACCTAACATCAAAAAGATTAACGACCTCATGCTTTAGGGGGCAACTATTATAGACATTTTTGGGCACTTCAACCCCAATCATAAATGTGCATAAACTAAGGGCTCCTAAGTCCCTAAAAGTGTTGCTTCACTGCCTAAAGGAACAAGGTCAACTGATTACATCATCTCCCATAACTTCTCCATTGAAAACTGCTCATAAATGGTCAAAACTGGACCATACTGAAAGCTCAATAGAGAGGGTGCGATGCATATCACCTTCCCAGTGTACAAGGTTGCGAGGTGGAAGATCATGGAATCTTCCAGAAGCTTCCCCTTTGACACTTGCCTCTCCATTTTCGACCAGGGATGAGTAAGAGATCATCATTCTCCAAGTGGAAGCAAGAACTATTAGAGAGAAGACACTAATCAAGATCCCAGAAGATGACTCACCTCTCTGTAATCATCTATATATGGATCCCTCATCGCAGAGATCTAGAGGCTGGAATTTTGTATCTTATAGAGAAGTGCTGTTGGTTTTTTGGTGTACAGTCATAGTGTTGGGTGTTCTAAGCTTTGCTTGAGGTGAAGAAGGGATTCTTAGCTGGAGGATGATGCTGGGTCAGAGCACATGGTTGTAATTCTTTTGCTATTTTTCATCTTAATAAAGCTATTCTTGTTTCCTTCCATATTCTTGTGTACTTGTTTATATATGCATGTATATGGTTAATACACATATGGTCCTGTATTATTTATGAATTTAGATCCTTGTTTCTTGGATAGTAGTATGTTGCTATGATTCCATAGGTTCTTTTGAAGCCGGGCAGACAAAGAAGAAGTGGTGAAGCTCTATCAAGAAGGAGAGGAAATCAAGCGCAAGACTCAGGTTGGTCTCCTTGGTTCTCCTCTCGTCTATTTTCATAAAAGGAAACAATAGTAGACTTTGATTGTTTGTTTCTAAGATAACCACCCATCTTAGTGGGAATATCAACATCCGAGTGGACACTATTCCCGGATAACATGAAGCCTCAACTTCTAATGAACAACTAGAAGACACTCAAATTAACTTAAGGGGCCTCAACAATGAACAACAAGTTTTCTTGACCCAAGAGGACCAAGAAGCTCACACTCTTGAACAATTCCAAACTCAGTCAGGTGAATCATTTGATTTTAGGGAGGGATATGATATAGCCATTTATGAAGTTCACAAGAAATACAATCTGAGGAGCAGAAGAATAGATGTCCCTGAAACCAATAAACAAAAAGATGCCAAGCAACCCAACAAAGCTAAGACCAAAAACCCCCCAGTACAAATCCTGTCTCAAACAGGTCCTAACCCAGACAATCCAATAGTTGAAGATGTATCAGATAATCAACAAACTAACAAACAACCTTCCACTTCCATTCATCCCAAAGGAAATGTGGAAGAACCTCCAAAAATTGATGTGGAAGCAACTTCGGCCCATAACACCACTCCTGAAAAAGAGAAAAACACAGAAAAGACAATAGAAAAAGAGAATCCCACTGTCCAAAATACAAAAACCCAAACTGAAAAGCCTTTCAATCTTGAGAGTGAGATAGGAAAATTAAAGATAGATTTTCCATTGTCAGAATTGGCTAAACATGAGGTCTACAGAGGTCAAATTAGCAGATCACTCCAAATTTCTGTGAATAAAGATTCAGTAAATGTTTTTGATGACCAACCCGAATTAATTTTTCGACTTGAGGTAAACGGAAAATTAATAGATGGAGGTGTTCCTCCTTTCTATGTAAGTTTGAACATACATGATAAAATACTTCATAATGCCATGTTTGATTCTGGTGCTTCTCACAACTTAATGCCTAAATATGTGATGGAGAAGTTGGACCTAGATGTTACCAGGCCATACAAAGACTTATTCTCTTTTGATTTAAGCCAGGTCAGATGTCTAGGATTTATCAAAGATTTATGTGTATCAGTAGTTCAATACCCTGCCAAAACCATTTTAATGGACATAGTAGTAGCTGATATTCAAAGAAAATTATGGCATGTTATTGTCTAGGTCTTGGGGTGGAAAGCTTCAAGGATCATTGCAGCTGGACATGTCCTATGCTACTATTTCAGTATTTGGTCAACCAAAGAAATTGTACCGAGAAAATTTAATGAAATATGTTGTAAGTAGCCAGGAGAAACCCCAAAATTTCCCTATCTACTCCATGCACTCTGACATGGACTCCTTCATTCTCTACAATGCTGAAATTAACCCCCCAGCTAAGATAAAAGTTTTGGCAGTTGAACAAGAGGAAATTTCAAATGAAAGGCCCAGGGTTCAAATTCAAGAATTTTTTGAGAACAATGATATACCATACACTCAAGAGAAACTAGATGAAACTAAAGAATCATATCTTCCTATCAAACATATTACTGAGATTCCTGATGCGAGCTATGAACATGATATCCTTTGGTACTTAGAATTTGATGGTTCAGTTAACAAATTAGGGGCAGGAGCAGGGATTTGGGTGCATAATGTAGAAAATGATCATGCTGAAGGGCACACTTACAGGTTAAACTTTAAATGCACCAATAATATGGTTGAATATGAAGCCCTGTTGCTAGGACTTAAATTGATCAAAAGTTTAGGGGCAATCAGGGTATCAGTTTTGGGAGATTCAGATTTAGTCATTCAACAGATAAAAGGGAACTTCCTCACAAATGACCCCAGATTAAGATATTACAAAGGAACAACAATTGAGATCCTCAATACATTTCTTGAAACACAGCTTGCCAAAATTCCAAGAAAACATAATTTGCATGCTCACAGCTTAGCAACCTTTGCCAGCACTTGTAAATTACCATTTGAACCCAATCATCAGTTCACAGCTGAGATTAGACACAAGTCAACCATACCTGACAATGAAAAAAACTCGCAAGTGTTTGACAATGATATTCAGATCAATAATTTCTTAACCTTGGAGGAAGAGTTTTCTAGCATTAATATAGACATAGACACTGTTATTGAGTTTAAGCAAATAGATGAAATAAAAACAAGAATTTCAGCAGAAAGTGCAACTCAAATGCTCCACCCAAAAAAATTTACCAATAAAGAAATGAAGGATCTTAAAGAAACAGACATTGATGATATTATCGAAGGAGAATATGAAGTTATTAATTTGAAAGATAATCATTTGCCCCAAGGATTAACTCCTTTGGAAGATTTATTTGATTTTAATGATATCCCAAAGAAACCCAAAATGCAACCTCCAAATGCAAACATTGAAGACTGTAGCATAGGAACTAAAGAAAATCTGAAAATAATAAAATTATCCAAAACATTGCCCCTTGATCAAAAACTTAAATATGTTGAACTGATCAAAGAATTCCAGGATGTTTTTGCCTGGAGCTATGAAGATCTGAAATCTTATGACACCTCTGTAATTCAACATACAATACCTCACAAGGAAAATAAAAAACCATTCAAACAGAAACTCAGAAGAATTAACCCTGTACTACTCCCCTTAATTGAAAAGGAAATCAAACGAATGTATGAAGCAAGAATAATTGCTCCTATTAGGTTTTCAGAGTGGGTGTCTAATTTAGTACCTACTAGGAAGAAAACAGGAGAAATCAGATTGTGTGTTGATTTAAGGAATGTAAATAAGGTTTCTTTAAAAGACAATTACTCATTACCAAGATGGACCACATTTTACAAATGGCAGTATGTGCCTCCAGGATTTCACTTTTGGATGGGTTCTCAGGCTTTAACCAGATTTTGGTCCATCCTAATGACCAGGAAAAAACTACTTTTACAACACCATGGGGAACTTTCAAATACGTTAAGATGCCATTTGGACTTAAGAATGCAGAGGGAACATTTCAACGAGTAATGGACATAGCTTTTGCAAAAGAAATTCACGATTTTCTAGTCATATATCTGGATGACCTTACTGTATTTTCTAAATCAGATCAGCAACAGTTAGATCATTTGCGACAAGTGTTTTTAAAATGCAGAAAATATGGTATTTCATTAAATCCTAAGAAGTCATTGTTTGGTCTAGAGGAAGACAAACTGTTAGGCCATATCATCTCCAAAGATGGCATCAAAATTGATCCTGCTAGAATAGAATCCATTATACAAATACCCCACCCTAGAAATGTCAAAGAACTTCAAGCTTTCTTAGGAAAAATCAACTTTTTAAGAATATTCATACCTAATTTGGCCGAATTGATTAGATTGCTGAACAATATGTTAAAAAAGAATTCCAAGGTTAAATGGAAATTAGCAGCCAAACAAGGATTTGAAGAAATTAAAATGGTTTTGACCAAAACACCAGTCCTTACAAGTCCAAAGTTTGATAGAGATTTCATAATATTTTCATTTTCATCAGAACACACCATTGTTGCTGTTTTACTACAAAAAGATGATCAAGGATGCGAAAACCAATAAACTTTTTTAGTAAAGCACTTAGAGATGCACCTATGAAATACCAAATCATGGAAAAACAGGCTTATGCACTTGTGAAAGATATTAAAGACTTCAGAGTCTATATATTGTACTCCCAAGTAATAGCTTATGTGCCAAGTACTATTGTCAAAGACATCTTGGCTCAGGATGGAATTGAAGGTAAACGAGGTAAATGGATAGCTAATATATTGGAGTATGATACTGAAATAAAACCTATAAAGCTTATAAAAGGACAAGGATTGGTTATTGACTCAAACCAACTTTCAAGCCCTGGATATAAATGAACTAGATAATGAACAGGAGATGGCGACTCCACAAATCAGCCAGGCCTTCTTAGAATCACCTTGGTAAGCTGATATAACTCATGTATTATCAAACCTGAAAGCTCCTCCAGGGTTATCCAGAACAAAGAAAAGGTTTTTAAAGATGAAAGCTTCAAAATTTTGTATCTTAGATAATGCTCTTTTTTGGAAAAATCGTGAAGGTATTCTATTAAATTGTTTAATAAAAGATGAAGCTGACAAAATCCTCAAAGAATTTCATGCAGGGGACTGTGGTGGAAACCTTTACTGAAAATCAACTACAGAAAAAATCTTAAGGGCTGGATTTTATTAGCCCACTTTATTTGCTGATGTAAAGAAATTTGTCATCGCTTGCCATAAATGTCAAATTTTTAAATGTAAGAGGAAACTTTTACCTCTACCCCTTAGACCAATTTCCACTGAAAGGCCCTTCCAACAATGGGGTTTGGACTTCATTGGGGAAATCCATCCACCCTCTTCTAGCCAACATAAATGGATCCTCACTGCCACAGATTATTTCACCAAGTGGATAGAAGCCATCCCTTCCAGACAAGCCAATGATACAGTGATTATAGGATTCTTAGAAACCAACATACTGTCTCGATTTGGCTGTCCTGAAAAGATCATAACTGACAATGCTGCTACTTTCAAATCCAAGAAAATGAGAAGTTTATGTTACAAATACCACATCACTTTAGGCCATTCCGCAACATATTACCCTCAAGGCAATGGCCTAGCCAAGTCTTCCAATAAAAGCCTGATCAATATTATTAAAAAATTGTTGGAAGAGAACAAGAAAAACTGACACAAGAAACTCACAAATGCAGGATGGGCATACATACTAACTACAAAGAGATCTATTGGAAATAGCCCTTATGAATTAGTTTATGGCATGGAGGCTGTATTTCATTCATTTTTAGGAGTCCCTGTGATGAAATTACTACAAGAAGCTCAGGTGGAACCCAATGGCATTCAAAGAAGAATAAATCAAACCATCAATTTGCAGTAGACCAGAGAAGAGGTATACCAAAGATACCAGGATCTACAAGAAAAACTCAAGAAAATATTTGATAAGAGGACCAAGGCAGAAGATTTCTACCTTGGAGACAAAGTCTTAAAATGGGATTCCAGGAGAGAAGACAAAGGAAAACATGGAAAGTTTGACTTCCTTTGGAAGGGACCTTTTATCATCAAGGCCTTACAATGGAACAATACTTGCTTTTTGAAGAACCTGGATGGTACAGAAACAGAAGAAGGGCCAGTTAATGGCCAGATGCTGAAACACTACTTTGATCCAACTTTTTGATGAAGTTGAAGCCTGAAGAGAAGGCCCTAAGCTTCACAAGTGTAACTGTCGTACATATAATAAAGCAACTAGCAGAAGGAGATTTCATAGCACGGTAAAATTTATGGAGAAGGCCATCTGACCTGCTGTTCTTGATTTTCCTCTAGGGAAAGCCATCCCCAAGTGCAGTCACTGTTATGCTCCTATAGAAATAGGTGTCATATTTCATGATCGACATTAATGAGCTCTATAATATGTTCATACCTTCTTTGATTGTAAAGGTCTTCCATATAGTCAAAAAACAAAAAATTCAAAAAATGTAAAGAGGGTATGCCCTAAAAGAAAAATCAAAAGGTAAAAAGAATAAAATGGTCAAAAAAGTGAAAGAAATGAACCCCAAACAAAAAGATCAGGAAAATTTGCAAGTCCAAATTGCCACTACTAGTTTGTTTTCTGTAACAATCTGATTGTATGCAGCTTGTTGATTTATGTCACCATTGGTGAATGACCAAACAATTTAATCTTGGTTAGTTCATGTTTGAATTTCATGTTTTAGAGATAGAGAATAAAATCTGACCAAACTATTCAATCTTTGCAGATAAGTAGATAGATAGAGAAGCAAAGGAGCTCAACGGTTAAATCTGGGCCCTTGGATGTTATAAGTGTAAACTTAGGTAGGCTTACCATGAAAAGAAAAAGAAGGTGATGAGGGTTTGCCAGTCCAAGTGCACCCAAAGAAAGAAGAAAAAAATGCTAGGCCAAGTAGGCAGGGTAGGTACAATGGTGTTGCAGAATGAATACTTGTGATAGATTTTGTCTCTACATGTGTTAACTTTTACTTTAATCACAAGTGCCATGGCGGATATTACACTTGATGCAGCTCAAGTGAGACAAGGCTTCATGACTAACTCCTCTTCATTCTTTTCCCTAAAAATCATTCACTTACTTCCCCAAGGATATTAAGATATGCTTAATATCACTCATAAACCATTCATTCTATTTCATAAAGATTGCCTAAGTAAAACCCTATTTTACTTAGGAAAATGGCCACCTTTCTCATATAAAAACCCTTTTTCTCTTTCAAAGCCCAAGTTTAATTACAAAAGCCAAATTGTTTTTAACTTAGCGTTTTTTTTTATTCATCTTGTCATACTAATTTTTAAACTTTTATTATATAACTCCCTTATAAGCATTTTTCCCTCCCCCGTATTATGTTAAAAACCCCAATATTACATATCCCCTCCCCGGTCGAAATACAACCGTATCACTGTATAAACGAGGATTAATAGATTTATTTGAAATTTATTAATAACCCAAACCACACGTGCCATATGGGATTAATTAAACTCCGGTTAATTAACAACCATCACGCCCGACCCTATCAAAATCAGCTCCGATACATTAAGAACTTTGTTTTAATATAAAGTGGGCACGCTGCTTAAACCCCCACCATATTCCACTAGCGCCTTCCACCAGATCTGGGTTCGACCATCCGACAACCGACGATCATATCGCGCCATCCTTCATTTCTGTTGTTTAACTCGCGAGGAACCGGTGGTTTTTCCCCCGTACCGTTGCCACGCGTTGCCCATCTGGGGTGCTCGCTCCCTCCCCGCTCAATACCGCCTGACCCCAAAAGTGGTGCGGGGTAAACCGCTTACCACCCCCCCACTAGCGACAAGATGTCCCGTCACCTTGACGTCACCTGCTCAATAAAGGCCAAAAAATACCCGCCAACCCCAATTTCGTTAAATAACGCGAAAATGTCATTTTCACCATTTTCCCCGCGAACTGTTTTCATGCAAAATACATCCAGACAGCTGTACGAGCATCCAGTCCACCACCCGGTCAAGAAATTCCAGCTTCTTGCTCTGCAGTTCGTCATCCAACTTGCCAATTACACGGTTTGCCTCTTGAAAAATAGGTATTTACACAATTCTCTCCACGAACCTGTAATTTCATTTTTTCCACTGAGAATTTTACCTAAAAGAGCCGAATTCAAGTTGAAATCATTCTGAAGCTGCCATAAAAAGACCCCCAAGCCTGATGTTTAGTCCATTATTTTCACAGAAGCCCGAATTCCAGTTTGAAAACACAAGAACCAAACATGAAAGCTCCCGTAGCCCTGAATGTCGCGCCTATGAATGCACCTCATAAAGACTTGGATTATTTACCCCTCGCGGACAAAAATTTTCAAATTAAAGATTTATCTGGTAACATGAACCATCTCCAGGCCTTCTGCAAATTCAGGGATAGCTACTGAAGCAACTCTGATATTTTTGGGTTGTGGGAATCAAACCTTCCCATGTACTTCCTTCCCTCAGTCCATGTTTTTGTGGACATCATTCACCAATGCTGTGCCAACTATGACCTTGTCCATAGAGCGGTCATGTCCCCATTTCAAACTATTCTTTTTCACATAATTGTCGAGTCTATCAATGAAATGATACAGTTTCATTCCACTGAGCCCTTGGCTCATCTTTCCATGGGGTATCTGCTTGAAAAAGCTTCTCAATTATCCAACTCAGAGATAACCCGTATTGCTCATATGTTCATGCTAGTAGAGTATCAGCCTACAGGCCCACCTCCCTATCTGTAGACCAGGTTTATTGGCATTGGTAGACTTATTGTTGACATGATATCCCTAATCTTGGGATTTAATACCAGTGAATATGTTGATGAGATCACCCTAGTTCTACCGTCAATACTTACCCTAGGACAACCCCCTGCTGTCAAATATGACTATGCTACTTTCATTGCCAACAAAATCCATGATCAATTCTTGAACCTGAATAGAGAAGGAGTCTTCAAGTACACATCTTTCATATACCACCTTCTGTTATATTATCATCTAGATAGCTTTTCTTTCCCCATCAGAAGGTTGGACTCAAAGGGAAATCGAAGGTCTGTGATATTCTGGACCTCAATCTTCCATTATACCTTTGAGTGCCCTTATACCTATGATGAGTTTATTGACTTGTTTGTTCATTCAGCATCTACTCTGTTGATAGGAGCTCCTCCTCCTAGAATATCTGGTGACATGAAAAAGATTCTGCAGCTCTCCAAACAGTACAGGATAGGTGACTGGTACCTGTACCAAAATCACACAAAGATTAGAATATATGGGTGTGATCTTTGCCCTTTCAAGCTGCCCAAATATGTGCCCATGAGACTATTTTCATTAGAATATTTCAGTCAGATCATAAAGGCAGATTTAGACCATTTTTGTAATGCGAAGAAGAAGGCCCAACTAAGAATCAAAAACCAGTTAGGCCCTTATGTCATACATTCTAGAGATGCCTGGCAAGAAGCTGACAAGATTTTAGGAGATCACCTTAAATTGAAGAAAAGTTTTTGGTGGGTGCCTTATGACCCAAATAGTTTCATAAGTGATAGAAGGGTAAGAAACATGCTATCAGTTTATGTACATCATAGGATCCCATAAATTGAATAGTATGCAAATCAGGATGAATGGTTAGAAGGGACCTTAATAGAAGAAGTTAGTGAGCAAGAAAAGATGGAAAAAGCTATGAAAGATCTTGAAAAAAGCCTTGACCTGGAATCTTTTGGACAGGTGTTTTTCAAGCTGCCTCAACAATCAGGAGTTGGTACATCCTCTGCTGGAACTTGTCAGTAGTCTGCACAAAAAACCAAAACACAAGCCACAGGGACTTCAAAGGGAAAAGAGGTAGATACCACAAAGCATCCCATATTGACAGACTAGCCAACAACGTCAAAAAAACAGAGTCAGGAGCAAATTCCTCCAGCCCAAACTAAAGCAGCAGAAATTCCTGCATTACAGAGTCCTCTAAATGAGGAAAGAAGCAAGAAGAGAGACAAGGAAGACCCCACACCTATCAATGGACCTGCAGAACAACCAGGTCCAAAGAGGCAGAGATTGAATCCTCTATCAGAGGATAAAATTATTGAAGAAATCACTGGTAGTCTAAGAGGTCAAAGGGTAGTCAGCCAGCAGACTTCCCCGGTGATAGAAACATCAACTAGCTCACACAGGCAGGAGCTAGAAAGGCAGCAAAGTGTAGAAGTTTCATCCACTAGGCCATAAAGAAAATAGGCCTCAGACATCAAAAGGACATTTACAGAGATAAAGGCCAGGAACGACCCACTAAAGCTTCAAATTTATAACTAGTATCTTAAAATGGCCCCCACAAACTAACAGAGATTAATGTTAGCCTATGATATTAAAGAGGGCAAAATGATCATGAGTTACTTTAAGCCCAAGGTGCAACAAGCACAGTTATCAGCTGATTACATCAAGACAAATTTGGAGGTCTTAGCCAAGGATATTCATCCTATGGACCAGATTGAGATTCATAAAAAGACTGGAGAGATGCTCTACTCCACACTGGCTGATAAAGAAATGTTGGCTCATAAATTACAAAACTCCTTGGACAATACCTCTGCTCAACTACATTTGGAGAAAGCTTCTTCTCTTACCAAGGACAACAAGATAAAATCTTTGGAGGAGATCATCATTGAACTGGGACATGATTCCAAAGATGCTAAAGGCATAAAGGCACTGATGAGGAAGAAAGAAGAGGACATTGCTGCCATAAGAAAACAACTAAAACTGCCTCCTTCCATGCATCCACAAACTGTAGAAGTTGTACAATAGAAATCTAAAGAGGATATGATGGACTTGCTCATGAAGCTTAACGAAAGATTAATCGATACAGAGCAGGAACTGGAAAAGGAACTAAAGGAAAGGCAGGGAGAGTTGACCTCCCAGCCTCCTGAGGTCATCCCTACAGTCTCGAAAACACTCCCTATAACACTCAGAACAACATTGGATCCAAATGTTCTAGCATACACAACAGAGGTCATCACAGGTACATCAGCAACAACACCAGGCAATAGTACTAATATGAGCACAGAACAACTGATAAAAGCCATGGAAGAATTGAAACTCCAAGTATCAGAATTGAGACAAGTAAAGGAACAATTGGAAAAACTAGAAAAAAGTTATGACAAATCCAAGATGAATGTGGCAGAGAAAATAAGGGAGGTTAAAACATTAGAGAACAAAGTCAGAGCATTAGAAAAGGATCTCTCTCTAGATAAACCTCTGGCAGAAATCAAAGGAATTTTGTGGGCCAACATCAATCAATCCCTTAATAATGTGTGGCAAGCAATCCAAGCTATTTATGAGCAGATTGACTTAGTGAGAGCAGCCCGAGTAGAGATTCAAAAGACAAGAGCTTTATTGGGAAAGATGCCTGAACAAGCTAACCAGCTAATACATTTTTTGAACACCAAGACCAATGAACAAATGGAAGAACTGGAAATCACAAACAGGGCAGGCACCATTCTGGAAATCAAGAGAGTTCTAACCAAGAGAAATCTGATGCAAAATTTGGAAAGGAGATGTCAGGACATGCAGGTGGAGATTAATTCTTTCACAAAAAAGTTCACAGTTTTGCAGGATAAGGGTCTACCCAGTCCTTTAACAAGTAATGACTGACTGATGAAACATGTAGATTATGCACACAAATTGAATAAATATGCTGCTAATAAAGTTACTTCATCAACAAGTACTTCAGAAGTAAAAGCACTCCCCACAGGCCAATCTCTCTATAACAGTTTGGAGAGTTTATTTTATATTGAGCATGAGGTGAAACATCTATTCACCATCCAGCCTAATTTCTTTAGGTATACAGAGACTGATGAGACCTTAAGGAAACTTCAGAGGCATAAATTACCAGAACAGAAATGGTGGGAAGATATGCTAGAAATTTTATAAAATTATCTTTGGTATCTTTGGTAAGATGAAAATTTTGGGCCATTTACCATGATGCGGTAAACAGAGATAAATGAGGGTCATACCAGCCAAAGTGTATCAGATCAGGGTTAAGTAATATCCAAGCAAGACAGAGCAGCCAACACAACATCAATTTGTCTTTTCCCTGTTTTTGAGACTATTTGTCTCTATATTTTGTAAAAAACGATTAGTCATCACTAGATATTATCTTTGTGAGATATTTTGTATAAATACCCCCTAATCGAAGTATTTGGGGTTGGTGAATATTCCTAGTTTTGGCTGTAACATTGAGTTTTGGAATAGAAAGCTATTGGAATCAACTGTTGTTGGGTATACTGGATGAAGAATTGAAGCAGAGGACTTGCCACAGGATTCTTGAATCAAACATCGGACCAATAAGTTTCTTATATCTGTGTTTTAAAGTTTTTTTGGTTCCTTATATCACCCGTGTTTCAGAATTTAAATGATAAGGATAAAGATTAATCCTGAATTTGCTTGAATGCACACTGTTTTCATCCGTTATTATTCTCCGTGTTTTCTTCAGAATTAGAATAAGTAGTGTAACTCTTAATTGCTTATGTTTCCTAATTCTTTCATGCTGATTATTTGTTAAAGAATTCTTAATTTGCTCTTTAGCAGTAATCATCCATTTTCCCTCTTAAAAAGGTTGAAAGATTCTTAACTGCCTTTCACCCAATTTGAACCCATTCCATCTGCTTCAAGTCATTATTTATTCCCTGTTTGACTACCTTGCCCTGTGGAACCATCCTCTATCAAGAAATCAAATCCAGAAAACCATTTTCAGTGACTCCATTAGCCCAATGGACTGTACTACTCAGTCTTACACCTCTGCTCTATTGAATCTCACCATCCAACAATCAAACAAAATCCCTGAACCTCATAACTAGCCTAATACCTTTTGAAACAAAGTTAAATCATAAAGAGAGAGCCCTCTCTGGATATAGATTGGCTAGATTCTGTATCTAAATTATTGGTTTGTGGTTACCTTGGCCTCCTTTCCCTTTCTTACAACTTTGGGGAAAACCTGAGTGATAACATTATTGGCGACTCCACTGGGGAACATAATAATTTTTTTTGTTGCTGCTATCTACATTATTGGCGACTCCACTAGGGAACAGAATAATTTGTTTGTTGCTGCTATCTAATTTACGAGTTACAGACAGAGTATGAAGTTAGCCTGGTGTCCTTTGAAATGCTTTTGCTTTACAAATGGAAGAAGTAAATGAATGCTACTTCAGTCCATCTCTGGTCTAGCGTATAGATTAGACAGTTGGTTTCAAATAGTTGTTCAATTCCTCTTTCATAAATCCTTAAGAAAGTTTAAAATTCCCATATCCAAAGTCTCTGAAAGAAACTTTTAAAGTTGTATTGGAAAAACCCATTTATAGAAAAACCAAGAACACACCTAGAAGCCTGGCTTTAGAAAGGTTTCGTTACACCAGATCAAATCCTGATCCAAACTTTCCACCTGTGTTAAAAAATCCTAATTTAATTCCTAGGATTCTTAGAAGACAAGAGAGCCAAGAAAATTCTGCTATTTCTTGGCCTCTATACAGATCAAAATCCTGTCCTGTGGGGTCAGTTCCACTCGAGGATGAACCTTGTGCTCAGTATTTTGAAAGCTCTTCATTTGGGAACTTTTCTGAATCTGGGTTAACCCACACAGTTCAAGATCCAATATTCATTGAAAATTTACAGCTTGAAGTTGTTGGTTCACATCTTAACAAACTTTTGCAGAACTCCATCCAACCTGAGCTTACCTCTAAAAAAACACCAAATCTTGCTATGATTTCTACTACTTCTCCAAGTTCACCATTAGAACCTTAGCCTTCCCAACCTCAAGCTACCCCTTCCACTCCCCCATCTGCTATCCATATTGCCATTGTCATCTCTTCTACACCAGTTGTCACATATATTCCCACTATCATGGCGAACATATATGCTCCTTTGAACTTACCTGCCAATCGAGGGGCTATGCCCCAAGACTATCAAAGTAAAATCACTCCTTTTGATGGCACATGCACATACACAACTCAACAGCATACTAAAAAAATGACGGATTACTTTGAAATATATGAGGTTGATTCTGATGATGTTAGAATGAGAGTATTTGTTGAAAGTTTGACTGGAGATGTTAGAACATGGTTTAGAGCCCTCCCTGCAAACAATATCAATGACTCACATGCTCTTTATTAAACCTTCTTGAACAGATGGGAAAAGAAGAAAGAACCTCTCCACATTTTATCAGAGTATGAAGGCTTGAAAAGAGGTACCCAAGAAACTGTCCAAGATTACTTTACCAGATTCAACAATGTCTACAATGCTATTCCTCAAAATCTCAGACCTCCTCTAGATTTGGCCTTGATCAAATTCCTTGATGCATTTTATTCTGATATGGCATACCAACTAGGGGAAAGAGCTCCTCGAGACTTAGAAGAGATACAGAGTATAGCTGTCAGTGTTGAGGCCAACCTAATTTCTAAACGAGCTAGAGCTAGAGCTGAAAGGAGGACACCTTTCAAAGAAGAACCTTCTACCTTTGAATAGAAATTAGATGCTATTATTAAAGGAATGGATAGAATTGGTGATAGAGTAGAAAAAATTGAGAGAAAGTCCCCTTGGGATGGTCAACCAAGTAATACTAGGAGAAATCCAAACTTCAGGAAAAATCAAAGCCCTAATACTAGAAAGGCTGGGCCTGACCAAAACATTAGGCCCCCATTCCAGGAAAATTATGATGAAGCCTCAACTTTTGATGAGCCAACAGAAGACATTCAAATTAACTTAATGGGCCTCAACAATGAACAACAAGTTTTCTTGACCCAAAAGGACCAAGAATCTCACACTCTTGAATAATTCCAAACTCATTTAGGTGAATCATTTGATTTTAGGGAGGGATATGATACAGTCATTTATGAAGTCCACAAGCAATACAATCTGAGGAGCAGAAGAATAAATGTCCCTAAAACTAATAAAAAAAAAGATGCCAAGCAACCCAACAAAGCTAAGACCAAAAACCCCCCGGTACAAATCCTCTCTGGAACAGGTCCTAACCCTGACAATCCAATAGTTGAAGATGTATCAGATAATCAAGAAACTAACAAACAACCTTCCACTTCCATTCATCCCAAAGGAAATGTTGAAGAAGCTATAGAAATTGATGTGGAAGCAACTTCGGCCCATAACACCACTCCTGAAAAAGAGAAAAACACAGAAAAGACAGTAGAAAAAGAGAATCCCACTGTCCAAGATACAAAAACCCAAATTGAAAAACCTTTCAATCTTGAGACTGAGATAGGCAAATTAAAGATAGCTATTCCATTGTCAGAATTGGCTAAACATGAGGTCTACAGAGGTCAAATTAGTAGATCACTCCAAATTTCTGTGAATAAAGATTCAGTAAATGTTTTTGATGACCGGAACGAATTAATTTTTGGACCTAAGGTACAAGGAAAATCACTAGATGGAGGTGTTCCTCCTTTCTATGTAAGTCTGAACATACATGATAAAATACTTCATAATGCCATGTTTGATTCTGGTGCTTCTCACAACTTAATGCCTAAATCTATGATGGGGAAGTTGGACCTAGATGTTACTAGGCCATACAGAGACTTATTCTCTTTTGATTCAAGCCAGGTCAGATGTCTAGGATTGATCAAAGATTTATGTGTATCACTAGTTCAATACCCTGCCAAAACCATTTTAATGGACATAATAGTCACTGATATTCCATCAAAATATGGCATGTTATTGTCTAGGTCTTAGGGTGCAAAGCTTCAAGGATCATTGCAGCTGGACATGTCCTATGCTACTATTTTAGTATTTGGTCAACCAAAGAAATTGTACCAAGAAACTTTAATGAAATATGGTGTAAGTAGCCAGGAGAAACCCCAAAATTTCCCTATCTGCTCCATGCACTCTGACATGGACTCCTTCATTATCTACAATGCTGAAATTAACCCCCCAGCTGAGATAAAAGTTTTGGCAGTTGAACAAGAGGAAATTTCAAACGAAAGGCCCAGGGTTCAAATTCAAGAATTTTTTGAGAACAATGATATACCAAACACTCAAGAGAAACTAGATGAAACTAAAGAATCATATCTTCCTACCAAATAGATTACTAAGATTCCTGATGCGAGCTATGAACATGATATCCTTTGGTACTTAGAATTTGATGGTTCAGTTAACAAATTAGGGGCAGGAGCAGGGATTTGGGTGCATAATCTAGAAAATGATCATGCTGAAAGGCACACTTACAGGTTAAAATTTAAATGCACGAATAAATATGGCTGAATATGAAGCCCAGTTGCTAGGACTTAAATTAATCAAAAGTTTAGGGGCAATCTGGGTATCAGTTTTGGGAGATTCAGATTTAGTCATTCAATAGATAAAAGGGAACTTCCTCACAAATGATCCTATATTAAGATATTACAGAGGAACAACAATTGAGATCCTCAATACATTTCTTGAAACACAGCTTGCCAAAATTCCAAGAAAACATAATTTGCATGCTCACAGCTTAGAAACCTTTGCCAACACTTGTAAATTACCATTTGAACCCAATCATCAGTTCACAGCTGAGATTAGACATAGGCCAGCCATACCTGAAAATGTGAAAAACTGGCAAGTGTTTGACAATGATATTCAGATCAATAATTTCTTATTCCTGGAGGAAGAGTTTTCTAGCACTAATATAGACATAGACACTGTTAATGAGTTTAAGCAAATAGATGAAATAGAAACAGGCATTTCAGAAGAAAGTGCAACTCAAATGCTCCACCCAACAAAATTTACCAATAAATAAATGCGAGATCTTAAAGAAACAGACATTGATGATATTATCGAAGGAGAATCTGAAGTTATTAATTTGAAAGACAATCATTTGCCCTAAGGATTAACTCCTTTGGAAGATTTCTTCGATTTTAATGATATCCCAAAGAAACCCAAAATGAAACCTCCAAAAGCAGACATTGAAGATTGTAACATAGGAACTGAAGAAAATCTAAAAATAATAAAATTATCCAAAACATTGCCCCTTGATAAAAAACTTAAATATGTTGAACTGATCAAAGAATTCCAGGATGTTTTTTCCTGGAGCTATGAAGATCTGAAATCTTATGACACCTCTGTAATTCAACATACAATACCCCTCAAGGAAAACAAAAAACCATTCAAACAGAAACTCAGAAGAATTAACCCTGTACTACTCCCCTTAATCGAAAAAGAAATCAAACGAATGTATGAAGCAGGAATAATTGATCCTATTAGTTTTTCAGAGTGGGTGTCTAATTTAGTACCTACTAGGAAGAAAACATGAGAAATCAGATTGTGTGTTGATTTAAGGAATGTAAATAAGGTTTCTTTAAAAGAAAATTACCTGTTACCTAAGATGGACCAGATTTTACAAAGGGTAGTAGGTGCCTCAAGGATTTCACTTTTGGATGTGTTCTCAGGATTTAACCAGATTCTGGTCCATCTTGATGACCAGGAAAAAAATGCTTTTACAACACCATGGGGAACTTTCAAATATGTTAAGATGCCATTTGGACTTAAGAATGCAGGGGCAACCTTTCAACGAGCAATGGACATAGATTTTGTGAAAGAAATTCACGATTTTCTAGTCATATATCTGAATGACCTTACTGTATTTTCTAAATCAGATTAGCAAAATTTAGATCATTTGAGACAAGTGTTTTTAAAATGCAGAAAATATGGTATTTCATTAAATCCTAAGAAGTCATTGTTTGGTCTAGAGGAAGGAGAAATTGTTAGGCCATATCATCTCCAAAGATGGCATCATAATTGATCCTACTAGAATAGAAGCCATTCTACAAATACCCCACCCCAGAAATGTCAAATAACTTCAAGCTTTCTTAGGAAAAATCAACTTTTTAAGAAGATTCATACCTAATTTGGCCGAGTTGATAAGATTTCTGAACAATATGTTAAAAAAGGATTCTAAGGTTAAATGGACATTAGTAGCCAAACAAGCATTTGAAGAAATTACAATGGCTTTGATCAAAACACCAGTATTTACAAGTCCAAAGTTTGATAGAGATTTCATAATATTTTCATTTGCATCAGAACACACCATTGCTGTTGTTTTACTACAAAACTATGATCAAGGATGCGAAAAACCCATAGCCTTTTTTAGTAAAGCACTTAGAGATGCACCTCTGAAATACTAAATCATGGAAAAACATGCGTATGCACTTGTGAAAGCTATTAAAGACTTTAGAGTCTATATATTGTACTCCCATGTAATAGCTTATGTACCAAGTGCTGTTGTCAAAGACATCTTGACTCAAGATATAATTGAAGGCAAACGAGGTAAATGGATAGCTAATATATTGGAGTATGATATTGAAATAAAACTTACAAAGATTATAAAAGGTAAGGGATTGGCTAAACTCATAATTGAAACCAACTTTCAAGCCATGGATATAAATGAATTGGATAATGAACAGGAGATGGCAACTCCACAAATCAGCCAGGCCTTCTTAGAATCACCTTGGTATGCTGATATAACTCATGTATTATTAAACCGATAAGCTCCTCCAGGGTTATCCAGAACAAAGAAAAGGTTTTTAAAGATGAAAGCTTCAAAATTTTGTATCTTAGATAATGCTCTTTTTTGGAAAAATCATGAAGGTATTTTATTAAATTGTTTAGTAAAAGATGAAGCTGACAAAATCCTCAAAGAATTTCATGCAGGGGACTGTGGTGGACATATTTACTGGAAATCAACTGCAGACAAAATCTTAAGGTCTGGATTTTATTGGCCCACTTTATTCACTGATGTATATAAATTTTTCATCGTTTGCCATAAATGTCAAATTTTTGAAGGCAAGAGGAAACTCTTACCTCTACCCCTTAGACCAATTTCCACTGAAAGGCCCTTCCAACAATGGGGTTTGGACTTCATTGGGGAAATCCATCCTCCCTCTTCTGGCCAACATAAATGGATCCTCACTGCCACAAATTATTTCACCAAGTGGATAGAAGCCATTCTTTCTAGACAAGCCAATGATATAGTGATTATAGGTTTCTTAGAAACCAACATACTGTCTCAATTTGGCTGTCTTGAAAAGATCATAACTGACAATGATGTTGCTTTCAAATCGAAGGAAATGATAAGTTTCTTTTACAAATACAACATTCCACAACCTATTACCCTCAAGGCAATGGCCTAGCCGAGTCTTCCAATAAAAGCCTGATCAATATTATTAAAAAATTGTTGGAAGAGAACAAGAAAAATTGGCACAAGAAACTCACAAATGCACTATGGGCAGACAGACTAACTACAAAGAGATCTATTGGAACTAGCCCTTATGAATTAGTTTATGGCATGGAGGCTGTATTTCCTTCATCTTTAGGAGTCTCTGTGATGAAATTACTACAAAAAGCTTAGGTGGAACCCAATGGCATTCAAAGAAGAATAAATCAGACCATCTATTTGCAGCAGACCAGAGAAGAGGTATACCAAAGATACCAGGTGCTACGAGAAAAACTCAAGAAAATATTTGATAAGAGGACCAAGGCAGAAGATTTCTACCTTGGAGACAAAGTCTTAAAATGGGATTCCAGGAGAGAAGACAAAGGAAAAAATGGGAAGTTTGACTTCCTTTGGAAGGGACCTTTTATCATCAAGGCCTTACAAGGGAACAATACTTACTTTTTGAAGAACCTGGATGTACAAAAACAGAAGAAGGGCTAGTGAATGGCCAGATGCTGAAACACTACTTTGATCCAACTTTTTGATGAAGTTGAAGCCCGAAGAGAAGGCCCTAAGCTTCACAAGTGTAACTATCGTACATATAATAAAGCAACCGGCAGAAGGAGATTTCAGAGCACAATCAAAGTTATGGAGAAGGCCATCTGACCTACTGTTCTTGACTTTCCTTCAGGGAAAGCCATCCCCAAGTGGAGCCACTATTATGCTCCTATACCAATAGGTGTCATATTTCATGATCGACATTAACGAGCGTTGTAACATGTTCATACCTTCTCTGATTGTAAAGGTTTTCCATATAGTCAAAAAACAAAAAACAAA
>APFE030451043.1:0-24263 GCA_000404065.3 Pinus taeda | reverse complement strand
CCTAAAAGAAAAATCAAAGGGTAAAAAGAATAAAATGGTCAAAAAAGTGAAAGAAATGAACCCCAAACAAAAAGACCAGGAAAGTGTGCAAGTCCAAAATGCCACTATTAGTTTGTTTTCTGTAACAATCTGATTGTGTGCAGCTTGTTGATTTATGCTATCATTGATGAATGGCCAAACAACTTAATCTTGGCTAGTTCATGTTTGAATTTCATGTTTTAGAGATAGAGAATAAAATCTGACCAAACTGTTCAATCTTGGCAGATAAGTAGATAGGTAGAGAAGCAAAGGAGCTCAACAGTTAAATCTGGGCCCTTGGATGTTATAAGTGTAGACTTAGGTAGGCTTACCATGAAAAGAAAAAGAAGGTGATGAGGGTTTGCTAGTCCAAGTGCACCCAAAGAAAGAAGAAAAAAATGCTAGGCCAAGTAGGCAGGGTAGGTACAATGGTGTTGCAGAATGCATACGTCTGTTAGATTTTGTTTCCACATGTGTTAACTTTTACTTTAATCACAAGTGCCATGGCAGATATTACACTTGATGCAGCTCAAGTGAGACAAGGTTTCATGACTAACTCCTCTTCATAATTTTCCCTAAAAATCATTCACTTACTTCCCCAAGGATATTAAGATCTGCTTAATATCACTCATAAACCACTCATTCCATTTCATAAAGATTGCCTAAGTAAAGCCCTATTTTACTTAGGAAAATGGCCACCTTTCTCATATAAACCCCCTTTTTCTCTTTCAAAGCCCAAGTTTAATTACAAAAGCCAAATTGTTTTTAAATTAAGAATCTTTTATTATTATTCATATTGTCATATTAATCTTTAAACTTTTATTATATAACTCCCTTATAAGCATTTTTCCCTCCCCCGTATTATGTTAAAAACCCCAATATTACATATCCCCTCCCCGGTCGAAATACGACCATATCACTGTATAAACGAGGATTAATAGATTTATTTGAAATTTATTAATAACCCAAACCCCACGTGCGATATGGGATTAATTAACCTCCGGTTAATTAACAACCATCACCCCCGACCCTATCAAAATTAGCTCCGATACATTAAGAACTTTGTTTTAATATAAAGTGTGCCCAATGCTTAAACTCCCGCCATATTCCACGAGTGCCCGCCGTTAGATCTGTGCTCGACCATCTGACGGTCAACGATCATATCGTGCCACCCTTCATCTTCGTTGTTTAACTCGTGGGGAACCGACGATTTTTCCCTTGTACCGTTGCCACGCGTTGCCCATCTGGGGTGCTCGCTCCCTCCTTGCTCAATACCGCTCAACCCCAAAAGTGGTGCGGGGTAAACCACTTACCACCCCCCACTAGCGACAAGATATCTCGTCACCTTGACGTTACCTGCTCAATAAAGGCCAAAAAATACCCGCCAACCCCAATTTCATTAAATAATGCGAAAATGTCATTTTCACCGTTTTCCCCGCGAACTGTTTTCATGCAAAATACGTCCAGATGACTATACGAGCGTCGAGTCCACCACCCAGCCAAGAAATTCCAGCGTCTTGCTCTGCAGTTCGTATTCCAACCTGCCAATTATACAATTTTCCTCTTGAAAAATAAGTATTTACCCAATTCTCTCCGTGAACCTATAATTTCATTTTTTCCACTGAGAATTTTACCTAAAAGAGCCGAATTCAAGTTGAAATCATTCCGAAGCTGCCATAAAAAGGCCCCCAAGACTACTGTTTAGTCCATTGTTTTCACAAAAGCCTAAATTCTAGTTTGAAAACACAAGAACCAAACATGGAAGCTCCCGTAGCCCTGAATGTCGCGCCTATGAATGCACCTCATAAAGTCTTAGATTATTTACCCTTGGCAGACAAATATTTTCAAATTAAAGATTTATCTGGTAACATGAACCATCTCCAGGCCTTCTGCAAAATCAGGGATAGCTACTGAAACAAATATGATATTTTTGGGTTATGGGAATCAAACCTTCCCATGTACTTCCTTCCCTCAGTCCATGTTTTTCCGGACATCATTCACTAATGCTGTGCCAACTATGACCCTATCCATAGAGCGGTTATGTCCCCATCTCAAACTGTTCTTTTTCACATAACTGCTAAGTCTATTAATGAAATGATACAGTTCCATTCCACTGAGCCCCTGGCTTGTCTTTCCATGGGGTATCTACTCAAAAAAGATTATTAATTATCCAACTGAGAGATAACCCGTATTGCTCATATGTTCATGCTACCAGAGCATCAGCCTACAGGCCCACCTCCCTATCTGTAGACCTGGTTTACTGGCACTCGCAGACTTATTGTTGACATGATATCCCTGATCTTGGGATTTAATACTAGTGAATATGTTGATGAGATCACCCTAGTTCTACTGTCAATATTTACCCCAGGACAACCCCCTGCTGTCAAATATGACTATGCCACTTTCATTGCCAACAAAATCCATGATCAATTCTTGAACCTGAATAGAGAAGGAGTCTTCAAGTACACATATTTCATATACCACATTTTGTTATATTATCATCCAGACAAATTTTCTTTCCCCATCAGAAGGTTGGACTCAAAGGGAAATCGAAGTTCTGTGATCTTCTGGACCTCAGTCTTCCATAATACCTTTGAGTGCCCTTATACCTATGGTGAGTTTATTGGCTTGTTTGTTCATTCGACATCCACTCTGTTGGTAGGAGCTCCTCCTCCTAGAATCTCTGGTGACATGAAAAAGATTTTGCAGCTCTCCGAACAGTACAGGATAGGTGACTAGTACTTGTACCAAAATCACACAGAGATTAGAATATATGGGTGTGAGCTTTGCCCTTTCAAGCTGCCCAAATATGTGCCCATGAGACTATTTGGATTAGAATATTTTAGACAGATCATAAAGGCAGATTTAGATCATTTTTGTAATGCGAAGAAGAAGGCCCAGCTAAAAATAAAAAACTAGTTAGGCCCTTATGTCATACATTCTAGAGATGCCTGGCAAGAAGCTGACAAGATTTTAGGAAATCACCTTAAATTGAAGAAAATTTTTTGGTGGGTGCCATATGACCCAAATAGTTTCATAAGTGATAGAAGGGTAAGAAATAGGCTATCAGTTTATGTACATCATAGGATCCCAAAAATTGAACAGTATGCAAATCATGATGAATGGTTAGAAGGGACCCTAATAGAAGAAGTTATTGAGCAAGAAAAGATAGAAAAAGCTATGAAATATATTGAAAAAAGCCTTGACCTGGACTCTTTTGGACAGGTGTCTTTCAGGCTGCCTCAACAATCAGGAGTTGGTACATCCTCTACTGGAACTTCTCAGCAGCCTGCACAAAAAACTAGCACAACAGTCACAGGGATTTCAAAGGGCAAAGAGGTAGATACCACAGAGCATCCGATATTGACAAACCAACCAGCAATGTCAAAACAACAGAGTCAGGAGTAAATTCCTCCAGCCAAAACTAAAGCAGCAGAAATTCCTACATTACAGACTCCTCTAAATGAGGAAAGAAGCAAGAAGAGAGACAGGGAAGACCCCACACCCTCAATGGACCTGTAGAACAACTGGTTCCAAAGAGGCAGAGATTGAATCCTCTATCAGAAGATGAAATTATTGAAGAAACCACTGACAGTCTAAGAGGTGAAAGGGTAGTCAGCTAGTAGACTTCCCTGGTGATAGAAACATCAACTAGTTCACACAGGCAGGAGCTAGAAAGGCAGCACAGTTTAGAAGTTTCATCCACTAGGCCACAAAGCAAACATGCCTCGGACATCAAAAGGACATTTACAGAGATAAAGGCCAGGAACGACCCACTTAGGCTTCAAATTTATAACCAGTATATTAAGATGGTCCCCACAAACCAGCAGAGATTAATGTCAGCCTATGACATTAAAGAGGGAAAAATGATCACGAGTTACTTTAAGCCTAAGGTGCAACAACCATAGTCAGCATCTGATTACATCAGGACAAATTTGGAGGTCTTAGCCAAGGATATTCATCCTATGGACCAGATTGAGCTTCATAAACAGACTGGAGAGATGGTCTACTCCACACTAGCTGATAAAGAAATGTTGGCTCATAAATTACAAAACTCCTTGGACAATGCCTCTGCTCAACTACATTTTGAGAAAGCCTCTTCTCTGGCGAAGGACAACAAGATAAAATCTTTGGAGGAGGTCATTATTGAACTGGGACATGATCCCAAATATGCTAAAGGCATAAAGGCACTGATGAAGAAGAAAGAAGAGGACATTGCTGCCCTAAGAAAACATCTGAAACTGCCTCATTCCATGCATCCACAGACTGCAGAAGTTGTACAATAGAAATATGAAGAGGATATGATGGACATGCTCGTGAAGCTTAACGAAAGATTAATCGATATAGAGCAGGCACTGGAAAAGGTACTAAAGGAAAGACAGGGAGAGTCGACCTCCCAGCCTCCTGAGGTCACCCCTACAGTCTCAACATCGCTCCCTTCAACACTCAGAACAACATTGGCTCCAAATGTTCTAGCATCCACAATAGAGGTCATCACAGGTACATCAGCAACAAAACCAGACAGTAGTACTAATATGAGCACATAACAACTGATAAAAGCCATGGAAGAATTGAAACTCCAAGTATCATAATTGAAACAAGTAAAGGAACAATTGGCAAAACTAGAAAAAAGTTATGACAAATCCAAGATGAATGCGACAAAGAAACTAAGGGAGGTTAAAACATTAGAGAACAAAGTGAGAGCATTAGAAAAGGATCTCTCTCTGGATAAACCTCTAGTAGAAATCAAAGGAATTTTGTGGGCCACCATCAATCAATCCCTTAATAATATGTGGCAATCAAACCAAGCTATTTATGAGCAGATTGACTTTGTGAGAGAAGCCCAAGTGGAGATTCAAAAGACAAGAGATTTATTGGGACAGATGCCTGAAGAAGCTAACCGGCTAATACATTTTTTGAACACCAAGACCAACGAACAACTGGAAGCACTGGAAATCACAGACAGGGTAGGCACCATTCTGGAAATCAAGAGAGTTCTAACCAAGAGAACTCTGATGGAAAATTTGGAAAGGAGATGCCAGGACATGCAGGTGGAGATTAATTCTTCCACAAAAAAGTTCACAGTTTTGCAGGATAAGGGTCTACCCAGTCCTTTAAAAAATAATGACCGACTGATGAAACATGTAGATTATGCACACAAATTGAATAAATATGCTGCTGATCAAGTTACTTCATCAACAAGTACTTCAGAAGTAAAAGCACTCCCCACAGGACAATCTCTTTATAATAGTTTAGAGAGCTTATTTTATATTGAGCATGAGGTGAAACATCTATTCACCATCCAACCTAATTTCTTTAGGTATACAGAGACTAATGAGACCTTAAGGAAACTTCAGAGGCATAAATTACCAGAACAGAAATGGTGGGAAGATATGCTAGAAATTTTAGAAATTACCTTTTGTATCTTGGTAAGATGAAAATTTTGGGCCATTTATCATGATGCGGTAAACAGAGATAAATGAGGGTCATACCAGCCAAAGTGTATCAGATCAGGGTTAAGTAATATCTGAGAAAGACGGAGCAGTCAACACAACATCAATTTGTCTTTTCCCTGTTTTTGAGACTATTTGTCTCTATCTTTTGTAAAAAACGATTAGTCATCACTAGATATTATGTTTGTGAGATATTTTGTATAAATACCCCCCCAATCGAAGTATTTGGGGTTGGTGAATATTCCTAGTTTTGGCTGTAACATTGAGTTTTGGAATAGAATTCTGTTAGAATCAACTGTTGTTGGGCTTACTGGATGAAGAATTGAAGCAGAGGACTTGCCGCAGGGTTCTTGAATCAAACATCGGACTAATAAGCTTCTTATATCTGTGTTTTAAAGTTTTTCTGGTTCCTTATATCACCCGTGTTTTAGAATCTGAATGATAAAGATAAAGATTAATCTAGAATTTGCTTGAATGCACACTGTTTTCATTCATTATCATTCTCTGTGTTTTCTTCAGAATTAGAATAAGCAGTGTAACTATTAATTGCTCCTGTTTCCTACTTCTTTCATGCTGATTATTTGTTAAAGAATTCTTAATTTTCTCTTTAGCGGTAATCATCCATTTTCCCTCTTAAAAAGGTTGAAAGATTCTTAACTGCCTTTCACCCAATTTGAACCCATTCCATCTGCTTCAAGTCATTATTTGTTCCCTGTTTGACTACCTTGCCATGTGGAACCATCCTCTGTCTAGAAACCAAATCCATAAAACCATTTTCAGTGACTCCATTAGCCCAATGGACTGTACTACTCAGTCTTACACCTCTGCTCTATTGAATCTCACCTGGCTAGATTCTATATCTAAAATATTGAATTATGGTTACCTCGGCCTCCTTTCCCTTTATTACAACTTTGGGGAAGACTTGAGTGATAACAAGTATAATTTTGTGAGGGATATGATAGAAGACAAAAAGGTGTTGTTGGTAAAGGTGGACACTTTGAATAATACTGCAGATGCATTAACAAAATCTGTGAGCTCTGAGAAGTTCTCTTGGTGTAGAGAAACACTGGTCATTTCAGAGCTGGGTAAATGAATAAATTTCTCCTATGGCCCCCTGTGGAAAGAAAACAACAAGTGGGATAATGTTGGCTTGTGTTATACTCTTTCCACGACTAGCCCATGTAGACAACTGGGGGGTCATAGGGGGGGCAGATCCCCCCATTCGTTGCACTGATTGCGTAGCGTGGGGGTCACAGAGGGGTTTGAGGGTGGCAGGTAGCCCCCCTTTATGGTGTCCAGGGCAGTGCCCCGAGAATTTTTTTTTGGACCTATGTTAGGTTGGGCAGACCTACCTATGGTTTTGTGCATGATTTCGCACATGGTTTTGGATGCGATGGTTTTTGGTCCATGGTTTTGGATGCGATAATTTTCGGTCCATGGTATTGGATGCTTCGACATGTATAAATATGTATTGTAACATTGAATGGAACATAATAAAAAAGTCAAGCTGGTAGTCTCAGTATTGGGATCCAGGGGAAAATCTTTGTGTATATGTGTTTTGTGTGTTATGCTCTCACATTGTTTATTTTCTTTGTTTTAGAATTCATATGCATGTAATTTCTGTATGGGGTTAAAACCTACACTCCCTCTTCTTCACAATCTATGTAAAATAATTTCTTCTCAGCATACTTATGACCTTTAGTGTATTTGTTATCACAACTATAACAAGTCCCTTTTTCTCTTTTTTCTTCCAATTGTTGTGATTTCAACCTTCTAGGTTGTGGATGGCTAGGGGCAACAACACTTCCCTATTTATGATTGTGAGTGGTAGGCTTTCTTGTTGCCATAATTTTTCTTTCCATTTTTCTTTCCAACTTGAATGCCTTCTCCATTGAATCTGGTTCCCAAAGGTGAACCTCATTTTGGATGTTATCCTTTAAAGTCCCTATGAACACATCAATCCTATGCTCCTCTGGAGTATATTTTACCCTTATATTCAATTTTTGAAAGTCCTCAATGTGCTCCACCATTGAATCCTTTTGTTTTAGATTTATCAATTGGCTAAAAAAAGTGTTTCTTTTTCTATCGTCATAATGTGCTATCATTTCATCCGTAAAAATAGCCCAAGTGACAATTTGTTTACGAGAGAAAAGCCATCGATACCATAAAAACTGGTTTGGTTCCAAATATAAAGTTGCAATGTGTACCTTTTGTGTGTTTTGCACATTATGGAGATTGGAAAATTTCTCCATCTATAATATCCATGTTATGGGATCTGTGTAATCAAACTTCCTCATATCGACCTTTGGAACATGGCGGGTCTTTGATCCAATGGTGGAGTCTATGAGATCATGATTAACATTTATTTTATTCTCATCATGAGTTTCCTTTACTACCTTTTTTCCATTAGTAAACATTTCTTGTATAAACGTTGTCAAATATATCTTATAATATTCCACCTTAGCTTCCACGTCATCCATCTTAGCTTCCACGCCATCCATCATAACTTCTATGCCTTTCTTTAAACCATCCATATTAGCTTCCACGCCATACATCTTAGCTTCTACATCTTTCTTTAAACCATCCATCTTAACTTTTGTTACTTGTTGTGAGAGTGAATTTTGTTGAACTTGGTCTTGTAATTTTGATATATCATGTTGCATTTCTTCCTCTTCTTCATGAGTCATGCTAGAGATTTCAAGTTTCTTACTAGGTGTTTCCATTTTACTTTTTCGGGGAATCAATTAATGATAATAATTCTTGACTATTCCCTTTCAATTCCTTCAAACTAATTTTTCAAACCAAACTGATGCAAAAATTTAAAAAAACTACACACGTTTTTCACTTTGTAGGATCTAGATATTGAATCTCTTGTATCTCTGCAATTTCGGATCTCCAAGTTGTGAAATTGATTCTTGTGGTAATCCTATGAATCCTCTTTCTAACCCCGCAAGTTTGATCAATATTGGATTCTCCAATGAAGAGTTATGCCACATCTCCCACAATGACCGGATTATAGACCAGTTCAGTAGATCTAGCTTGTACGAAGTGTCGTGTGTCACTATTTTGACCTTAGGACCTGAAATCAATACACAGAAAACTACATACCATCCCATTTCTATAACATCTTACGAATTTTCAATCTGATGCCCAGAAAAACAATTATGACGATTTACCCCAGGTCATTTTTTTGAGATATAATTAAGGATATTACAAGAACCCTAAATGCCTTGGACTGTATCTCCACAAATATAGCGAAAAAAGATTTGAAATTCATGCCCGAGCTTCACCAAGATTTTGGTTTAAATGGGTTTTAATTTCAGAATCTAAACGTTCATAGAAAACAAATTATAGCGAAAATTCCATGATGACCTGTTTGAGATGGAATTCTGGAGCTTGCAAAAACCATGACTTCCTCAGATCATATCTCCAAAAATATAACGTAACAAGATCTAGAATTCGGATCCGAGGTTCAGTGAGATTTCACCTCAAATGGGTTTTTGTTTTAGCTTTTCAAACATCACAGAAAAATAGTTATAGAGAAAATTCCACAATGACCTGTTTGGAGCAGCGAAACCCAAGAATCCAAAGCTCTTATACCAAATGTTATGGAATCAGCTCACAAAAATATAGAAAAGATAGATCAACGACTTAGAAATCAGCCTATTCAAGGGGGGAACCTCCTTTACATTACAAAAATGAAAAATTCTTGGATGATACAAATGACAAAACCTCCTTTCTATATATAGGAGTATAATGGGTCACAATATAACCCAAGACGACCTAACAATAATAATATAAGGGCATAAAAATAACAATAGTGGGCTTCTATTGGGCACAATAATAATAATATGGGGACAATAGGGGCACAAAAATAACAATAAGGGATACAATGAAAATAGTAATGAGGGAATCACTAATATTATAGGGACCTAACAGATGGGACCCTGGGAGACAGATCTGTAGAGTTTTAGAGCTAAGGGGAATTGGGCAGCAGAGATACCTGGAGGAAAAATTTGCGCAATTATTGAGTTTAGTGAGCTCTGGCTGAGGGAGGACATTAGGGGAAACCTGTGTGTATTTATGTAGGCTAAGGGAGGTTATGCTTTCAGTGAATTATGTGGTTCTAGTAGGAAAAGGGAGAATCTTGAGGACTGACAGTGAAAACTGTGCAGTTCAAGTCAGACTGGGAGGAATTGTTACACAATTTTGCGGGTCAAGGAAGGCTATTAAGCTCTAGAATTGTAGAGTTAAATTGCCCTAGAGGATAGTGACTATGCATTGTGTAGTTTCAGATAGTAAGTTCACAACACTAAGGGTTGAGACTATGTAGTGCACAATTCAGTTAGGGTCCAGTGCAACTGAGTTGCCTGGTCAGGAAGATTTTAAAAAAAGTGGCTAAGTTCAGGAGGAAAGTAGACTTCTGATGAATTGAACTTATGATCACACACTTATCATACTTCGACGACATGACAACATAGACGATCAGAGCAGCAAGCATTTCCCTCTGTGTGATTGTCTCATAACAAGATGTAATACATCTGACCTGCAAATATGTGAGAATAGAAATATGCCCAAAAATAACAAGAGAGAAATAGATAAACTTTAGATATTTATTAATATCAAACCCTTGAGGTAGGGTAACACCATACAATCACTCCTTAAGGAAGGAGAACACTCCAGAAGCCATATGCTTGTCAATACAATAATCCTTGACATCTCTCCACGAGGAGTCTTTAGCCTCTATATAGTCTTTATACATACAATACCCTGGGTCATTACCATCAATCTTTAAATACCATGGGCTTATCACATTATTCCTAACTACTTGTGGTCCCTTACATGATGCGGGTTAACCCCTTTATTTATTAACTATGGCCCATCACATTATGACATTATTCGCTTGTATACCTCCCTTTGTACCCCATAATATCACCCCTAGGTATACTACATTCCACCCCCCTTAAACATGTTTCATTCTCGAAACATAAGAAGAACACAAATAATAAGATCTATTCAAAAGGGTAGTTCATTGTTACCATGCACGTGCATATAGCCATCCAAGAGAAAGGTGAACCCTTGATCTAGCTTGTGCCTCACTCACTTGAGATGGAAGTTGATCCTGGTAGTTCCTCAGCGTTGATGTAATGTGGTTGGATATGCACACCTCTCAATCTGTCGTGTGGGGGTTGTTTTCCTTGTTTCTAATTTTTTTCCATCTTGGTGGTTGTTTCCTTGCTGGGTGATGTGGGTAGTGATATGTTGAAGTTTTAACCGATGGTGTATCTTTCTTTAATTCACCACCTAATGGAGCCTGATGGGTACTTGGTGCATGTTGTGGCACCTGCAATTGTTGCTTATCTTCTAGTATCACATCAACCACATAGTCCTCATCTGATGTATCGTACCTGTAACATTTTCTTCTTCAACCTCCTTGGACTCTACCTATTTATTGATGGAAATATCACGTAATATAATTTTCTTCTATTTATACCAGAGCTTCAAGAATTTCTTCTGCACATTAATATTGATAGTACCAATAGATTCCATACAAGGGTATCCCAAAACAATATCCACATTAGCCATATCCAAAACATAAAAATCCGAATGCAATACATAATTTTCCATAACAATCTTCAAATATTTATAACTTGAACATCCTCATTATCAATAAGTGCATTTTCAATGTGTTTTGTTGGAACTTACAATTGTTTTTCCAAATTAACATTTATAATATTTTGCTCGCAACTATGATTTATAGACACAATGATCTTCTCCTTCTAAATACATCCATGAACTTGTAATAAGGAAATACCAGTAGAGAATAACCCCACATGTTTCTTATTATCTTGTTTTCCATCATGAGACCATTTGTCTAAAAGGAATTTTTCAAATTCTTCATCAGTAGGGCTTAACAACTTCTTATTGTCAATTGAGTGCCATCATATGGCAACGTCGTCTTCAAAAGGATGCCATAAACATTTCCAATGTTTTGGCCATAATGAATTTTGTCTTTTTATTAATTCTTCAATAATATGACCATTATCGTTCCCTATAAAAAAAATCTTGCTAAAATCCATGAAGAGGTTTTTGAAAAAAATCACTTTTAACTCCTAATTATCTTCACATTAATTATCAATCCGGGAAAGTCTTTCTATTTTAAGAGTGTACATAGTATGTGGCGGCTATTTATCTCAGAGAGTAATGCTTCTAAATTGCAATATAGTTCTTTCAAATACAAGAGTAAATGGATGCAACAAGTAAATTCTAATTGAAATTAAAATAAAACTCATTCTTCTAATGAAACTAAATCAAACATTCATCAAAGTAACAACACTCATCAGTCGGGAATCCAGTAGTAATAACTCATTCCTCTTTTAACTGATTTATTCTCAATCAAACACAATTCTTAATATAAGCAGCGGATGATCTCAATCTAAGAGCTTCGAGAGCAGTAGTCAATGATATTTACAGTAGATGATCTCAAAATAGAATGCTTAATTAAATAACTAGATCTAAAATAACAATATACTTGAATCAATTATATTACTACAAAATATATAAACAGAACAATTCCATTGAGATTGGAAAATAGGAAATAGCAAAGCGATACAATTGCAGAAAGTAGAAATTCAATCCAACCATCACACTGTAAGAATCATAAATTCATGATACAGGAACAACAAGTGAATCCACCAGGGTTGGGCCCTTAGCCACCAATGAACACCACCAGATTACTTTAGGAGATGTGAAGGAACAACAACTATTTTATATATTAATCATTGCATAAGCGTTACAATAAGTTCGTGCTCTACTCAAAAGCGAGAGTCAGTGATAAAATTTACAATTTCTCAATAGTAATTCTCCTCCAGTTCTACTTAAAATTTTTGCTTTTTATAACAGGAAAGAGGTAAAAAGATAACTAGTAAAAGCGATCCCTCAGGATCAAGAGATCATGAGTGATCAAGAGATCATGAGAGATTCGCGTAATTTTCTAACTTCAGTCATTTTTCCTCCTTGCTTTGATCCCTGTGATTTGTTTTGTCTTTATCTGTAACTATCGCGCTCCCTCCTTGGCTTGCTTTTGTTTCACTATTCCTTGTTTAGGGAATAGAAATTGTTCCTTTTCATATTTTTCCTGCATAAAGAAGGATAATGATCATCGAAATTGTAATTACAGATAATTTCCTCATTCTTACCATAATTCGTTGATATATTAACATTTTAGGATATAAAAGGGATATAAATAAAGGAAAGGGATGATGAAATAAATAACATAGGCATATCTTTTCCATGACTCAATATACTCCCCTGCTTACCCTTTTTCATGTCCTCATGAAAACCATGTAGTTCGTGTGCAAAGCAGTCAAGGAATAAGCTGGAGAAGGAATGTCATAAAGCGGTCTGAAACCATTATTTTTGGCCAAGAGCTCAAGAATAGGCCCTGTCTACCCTTCAAGTAGTTCATATATAGATTTATAACCTTCGGCGGGGTACCAAACAATAAGGCTACGGAGCCTACATCCCAGCCAATAAGGACCTTCTCTTAAGATGAGGTTGCTGTAAGTAACAAAGCATTCTGCAGCAAGCTTAAAGTTTTTATAATTGAATGGCTCCTTTTTTTGTACATTATTATTAGAAACTTTCCACCTCAACTTCGCTGTAGCCAAGGAGCTTTCCTGAATAGAGAGTAAGTATTCTACTCCCCTATGGACAATCTCTTTGAATGGGCCCCAAGATTTGGATTACTCCTTCCCTCTTCATCGAACTTTTGTGTATGGCTAGCATTTGTAATGGGTGCTTTGGTTCACCTCTGGCCCATAGGTCCAATCCATTTTCTTGCCTCTGGAAAGTATTATGGGCCTTGAACCATTTAAATTGATTAAAAGTGAATTGAATCAAAGCATGGAACTGCACATCTCCTATAAAAGGACTGGGGTTCTTTTCAATTTCTTCTTCTAATATAAAATTATGTAAATAAAATTCACACAACAGCCTCTGCACTTTTATCCCGTGATGCTTACAAAAGTTTATAAAATCATCAATTGTTTTCAACTCTATTTGTTCCCTACCCTTGACAGCTTTGATCTTTAATTGTAAGTATCTTTCCATCAAAAATAGGTCATAGTTATCGGCAGGAGATCTACATGCCAATATGTTAGTATATAAGGAGCAAATAGTATCCATTTGACTCCTGGCCTTTTCCAATATGAACTTTATTTTCTCAGTCCTCTCTTCTGCCTTTCTGTATTTATCAAATGCCTCACTTTCTTAGATGTTCATGTCCCGAAGCTACTTTTGTAATTCCTAGTATTTCTATTGTGGGACTGTTTCTAGTTTAAGGTGTTCTATAGTAAGCCGAGCTTGTGCCAGCTTTTCTTGAAGATTTTCTATTCTAGGGTCACTGCTTGTCATAATATCTTTGGATTAAATATTTGTTTGCGTATTCATGTTGTGAGAGTGGATTTTTATTGTTTGCATGTTCTTATTATGGGACTGAATGCTTATAGTCTATGTACTTTTATTATGGACAATCCGTCTTTCTATCTGGGTGGCCACATTGTTGGAGGGTACCACTTCCGTTTAAACAACTAGGTTACAAAAATGTACACTCTCTGTTTGGGAAGCTTCTTCTGCAACAGTTGCATGTTGTTCCTTATCAATTTGAGTGATTATGGGCTCGGTTTGAGTCCCAGTAACCTTTGTGTCATGAAATTCAGTTTGAATGGCTGCATCTATTACTTTTGGGGTTATGCCTGAAATTTTTCCCCTTGTTAATGTCCTTATATTTTGCCTGAGTCTTTTTAATAATTTCTGCAGCCTCTGCTATTCCTTTCAGAGCCTTCTAATTTTGTTTTTCTTCTTTTTGGAAGGAAAACTATTCCACTAATCATTTCTTCTCTTAGCAAGCTCGGTTGCTCATCTAGGTTTTGTTCTATAAGAGCTGTGTCCTTACCCTGACTTGTTCCTATTTCTCCTGTCTGTCCCACATCCTGTGTATTTAAACCGACCCAACGGGGTTCTCCTCGGTGTGTATTACTAGTTTGGTCTGCCTCTTCCTAAGTGACTTCTGCCCTTGTTTCTTCTTCACCGATTACATTTTCTGATATGCTCATATCGTGGGTAGAGTTTTCTTCTGATTGTGTTGCCTCAACATTAAAGTTGAGCGGGCTTTCTGGCTGTATAAATTCATTCATATTGGCCAAAATCTAGGCCAATTCAATATCAAATAAGTCTCGTGGGGGACTTGTGTTGGGTGTTAAGGGGAGTTCTGTTTCATTCCTCTCCTCATCACTAGAGTGCTCCATTTCCTCCTCAAGTTCTAACTCCCAGTCATCCCGACCTTCCAACTGTAAATGTTGCTCATTTTCTGGACTAGATATATCTATGGGTTGGCTGCTGCTAACCTAGGGATTTTCAACTGTTCCCAAGCTTGTCTCTAATCTGGTAGAGTGTCTACGTTTTTGTGGAACGTTTTTTGTGCTGGTAGTCCTTTTCCTTTTTGAAGCAGGTAAAGCTAACCCCTCTTCTATGGTAAATACTAATTCTTCCCAACTAGTTTGCTACTGGGAAAGGTTGTAGCTGATTATCAGTTTAATTAAGCAATGATGACTCATGACAGTCTCTATATGTCGGGATTTTTTAATGCTTCGAGCAATGTCATGCAATAAGAAATTCAAATACACAGACAAGTTTACAGAACATTTATTTTTCAGAATTGCTAATAATTTAAGGTGACGTGGCCTTACCACATCTTTTCTTCCGTCACATGTGATATAGCTCTGAATGATTCTAGCTAGTTTTGTCCATGGTTCTCCAAGGGATGAAGGTTGAACTCCTTTGCCTTTGATAATCAGGTCCTGTCCCTCATCCCAAAAGATTGCAATAGCGTCCTGCAACCTCAAATTTTTATGAGTCCATATGGGTCTGACTACTGGTAATCCTGACACTTCAACTATTACTACGTCTGTCAATGTAATTTGCCTTCCTCTTATCGTAGAATGTTCATTATGTAAATTCTGTAAGAATTTGATAGTAATGGCTTCATTTGGTTGCTGCATTCATGTGAAATATGCAACCCATTTGGCTCGGACTAGAATTTCTCTGGCGACATCAGAAACAACTAGTATCAACGACTCCCTACGTACTGTTCTTCCTCCCATTTTGCCTAAATTCTACACATTGTTAGCTTAACACAGGTAACACAACAATAGACAGAGCCAACAATGGAATAACAAGTTGTTAATATCAGATGAAACTTTTCAGCATAGATACTGTTAAAGACTTGCTATTATGGAATGTCATATAGTCTGATATAACCAAATAAGGGACTAACACACATGCATGAGTGCTTTGGGAGTCACCCTCACCCCTCTTAAAATGATAAGTCACTTTCGACTAGTTAAATGAAGGAATGGCGTACTGATAGCAATGTACAGAAGTGGTAAAAATAGAAAGGTATACATATTTAAGATAGGATCACAAAAATATTGGGGTACTAAAATCAATGCATAGAACGGGAATTATGAATGAATGTGGAGATGTTGTGGAGTGATTTGAAAAGGGAGAAAGGACATGTGACGTGGAAAATATGCTTTGCGGTCATTATTTCAGTGAAACCACTATGATTGACTTCTTAAAAGATATCTCATGCATAAAGGTTCAAAAATGAATTAGGGACATAATTTCTTTGTAATAAAGATGAAGTATAAGAAAAGAGAGTTATAATCACTATTGATGTTGACAATATGACTTTAATACCATCAACAGAGCTTCTGTTGCCCACATGTGTTTATAACCTTGACAGAGTTGCTTTTTCACCCTTTGGAACCATGATCCCTTATGTATAATTAGGAAAGTGCCTTATTGTGTCAGAATAGAGGCCAATGTGTTGGCTTGGTGACCAGATGAATCATAATGCCATTCACTAGGGAGGAGTGAAAAGCAAGTAGGCTGGCTCGTGATGAGACCTCCTGTTCCAAGGACTTCATTTTTCTATTGCATCCATTGGATCATATTCCTGGTGTGATGGCCATAGTGGGAATGCCACTTCGCTGCTTCCTTATGATCATGGTAGGCTGGCTCATGATGAGACCCCCTATTCTCCATCTAAAAAATCATAAAATTGTTAATAAACACACACACACACACACACACACACACACATATAGAGGGTGGCTCAACACTCCTTAAGAGTATGGATGGTGGAAGAAGTCTGAGCATGCAAATAGAAAAAAAATAAAAATATGCCCTCACTCTTATGCAATGATAATGAGCAAAGAGAATTATAGGGGTTAGGGAGAACCAACATAGTAAAAATAATCAATCAATTGGATTTATAGTGAAGATAGGGACAACAAAGTGATATAGATGGTTGTGTCCTTCCATTTTTTAATCAATACAAAGAAATCTCATTAAGGATGATAATATTTGATTTGCTTGTTCCAGTAACCTTCAAATTTGTATCCTTATATATATGTTTGTATTCTTGCCTTATAGAGGATCATAGAGAGTGAAATAATATTCACAAGGTGCTTATGTTCTAAAGAAAATCTTTCACAAAAAGTGTTGTTCCTTGTAGGGAACAAAAAGAAAAACACACAAAAAGGTGTTGTTCCTTAAGGGGAACCGCAACTGTTCCTTAGGAGGAACAACAAAAAGAAACAAAACTGGACACCGAAACTGTTGTTCCTTAGAGGGAACAACAACTATTCTTTAGAAGGAACAACAACTGTTCCTTATAAGGAATAGCGAAAAGAAAGAAAAACAATTGGACACAAAATTGTTGTTCCTTAAAGGGAACAACAACATTTTCTTAAAAGGAACAACATATGTTCCTTAGATGGAACAGCGGAAAAGCAGATGCAAACAAAAGTACTGTTCCTTAGAGGGAACAAAATTAAAACATACCCAAACGAAACTGCTGTTCCTTAGAGGGAACAATAGCTGTTCCTTAGAGGGAATAGCAAAAAGAAAATACACACGGAATTGTTGTTCCTTAGAGGGGACGGTTGTTGTTCCTTAGAGGGAACAACAATTGTTCCTTAGAGGGAACAACAACCGTTCCTTAGAGGGAACAACAACTGCTCCTTAGAGGGAACAACATCTATTCCTTAAAGGGAACAACAAAAAGAAAACGCACACGAAACTGTTGTTCCTTAGAGGGAATGACTACTGTTCCTTAGAAGGAACAACAGTTGTTCCTTAAAGGGAACAAAAAAAAAAAAAACAAACGCACACGGAATTGCTGTTCCTTAGAGGGAATGACTGCTATTTCTTAAAGGGAACAACAAAAAGCAAACACACACAACACTGCTGTTCCTTAGAGGGAACGACTGATGTTCCTTAGAGGGAACAACAATTGTTCCTTAAAGGGAACAACAAAAAGCAAACGCGCACGACACTGTTGTTCCTTAGAGGGAACGACTGCTGTTCCTTAGAGGGAACAACAACTATTCCTTAAAGGGAACAACAAAAAACAAACGCACATAAAACTACTATTCCTTAGAGGGAATGGCAGCTGTTCCTTAGAGGGAACGGTAGCTGTTCCTTAGAGGGAACAACAACTGTTCCTTAAATGGAACAACTCGAAAATCGAATATACAAGGAACTGTTATTCCTCAGATGGAACGATAGTTGTTCCTTAGAGGGAACAACAACTGTTCCTTAAATGGAACAACATGAAAATTAAATAGATAGGAGACTGTTGTTCCTTAAATGGAATAGAAGTTGTTCCTTAGAAGGAACAACAGTTGTTCCTTAGAAGGAACAACAGTTGTTCCTTAGAAGGAACAACAATTGTTCCTTAAATGTAATAGAAAAAACACGTACACACGGAATTGCTATTCCTTAAAGGGAACGACAACTGTTCCTTAGAGGGAACAGTAGCTGTTCCTTAAAGGGAACAACACAAAAATAAAATATATAGGAGACTTTTGTTCCTTAAATGTAACAACAACTATTCCTGAAATGGAATGGCAGGTGTTCCTTTAAGGGAACAACACGAAAATCTGTACACAAAATTGATGTTCCTTAGAGGGAACAAAAAAGGAAAAAAAGAGGGTTTATTTACAATTTATACAAGAAAATTCAATCAAAATAGAAAGAAAAATTTATGTACAAAATTAAAAAACAAATGAATTATTCACTGCGTCAATGCTGAGGACGGGCTTTCCTCCTCATCGAGAATTTGTATGGTGGAATCTTCCCGTAACTGTTGGCAAAAGGACTCCGTGGTAAGCGGTTTGTGATAAAGTCGTACTTGATGTCCATTCGCTTTAAAAGAATAGCCAGATCCGTCGATGGTGGCTAATGTGATGGTGCCATTATCATGCACCTTTTGTATCTCATAAGGTCCTAACCATCTAGTCTGGAGTTTTTCGGGGAAATCCTAGAACCTAGAATCATACAGGAGTGCCCAATCTCCTTCGTGGAAGATCTTCTTTTTAATAAGGGCATTATGCCATTTTTCTCTTTGCTGTTGGATCAGTGCAATTTTCCGAAGAGCTGATAGCCAAATTTCATCCAATTCATTGATTTGATGTAGCCTATTAATCTGTGCCTCGTTTAAGTCCAAACCTACCTCCTGAGCTATCCTCAATGTCTGGATTTCAAATTCAATTGGGAAGATAGGTTCTTTTCCAAACACTAATTGGTATGGGGAATATCCCGTGGTATTTCTCCATGTCATACGGTATGCCCACATGGCTTCTAGCAATCGGGTAGCCCAGTCACGTCTATGTGATGCAATTGTCTTTGTGAGTATTGCCTCGATCACTTTATTTGTGCTTTCTAACTGGCCATTTTCCTGTGGGTGGTATAGAGTCATGATCTTGTGCATGATATGATAATTCTTTAATGTTGCAGCGAACTTATGGCCTATGAATTGTGGCCCTCCATCTGTAATTACCTCCCTGGAAAGCCATATCGCATGAATAGTTGGAAAAGAAAGTGGATTAACAAATCCCCTGTTGCCCTGGGTAGTGCCTTTGCCTCCACCCATTTAGTCACATACTTTGTTGCAACTAATATATATGTCTTTTGATTAGAGGATGGGTTTATTGGTCCGATGAAGTCTAACGCCCATTGCTCAAAAGGTTCAATGACTATCTGCGGGTGCAGGGGCATCTCATTCGACTGCGTGGGGTGTCCCATTCTCTGGCAACTGTCACATGTCTGGACAAACTTCTTGGCATATTTAAAATGGTGGGCTAATAATAGCCCATCTGTAAAAATTTGTGACTAGTTCTGTGATCTAAAAAATGTCCACCGCACGACCCATCATGGCATGCTTTTAGAATGTCAAAAACTTCATCTTCCCTGACACATCTTCTAATGTGCATATAAGCTCCTGCATGAAATAAATAGTCCCAATCCAAGAGAATTGTGTGTTGCACTGTAGTATTTGTTTTCTTTTATTAGGCATCAGGTGCTTGGGTAATTCGCCCACTGCCAAATAATTTTCGACATCCACGTACCACGGTGTTTTCACTGTTACAACAAATAAATGTTCATATGGAAACTGGTCTTCTACTGCTGCCGAGTCATTTGTCTTTTGCATTCGTGAAAGGAAGTCTACTACTAGATTTTCTTTTCCCGGTCAATATTTAATTGTTATATCGAATTCCTGCAAAAGAATCAACCATCTTGTCACTCTTCCATTTGTAACTGGTTTATTGGCTGGATATTCAATAACAGAGTGATCAATGTAGAAAACAACAGAGTATCCTGTTATATAATGTCTGAATTTATTGATAGCATAGATTACAACCAATTTTTTTTTATTTTTATTTTTTTTATTTTTTTTTTTATTTTTATTTTTTTTATTTTTTTATTTTTATTTTTTATTTTTTATTTTTATTTTTTATTTTTATTTTATTTTATTTTTATTTTTATTTTATTTTTTTATTTTTATTTTTTTTTTTTTTTTTTATTTTTATTTATTTTTTTTTTTTTTTTTTTTTTTTTTTTATTTTTTTTTTTTTTTTTTTTTCAGTAACAGTATAATTTAATTAAGCAGGAGATAGATTTTTGCTAATATAGTATATTGCATATGGCTTTTTATCTTCTTCCTGGCCAAGAACTGCTCCTATGGCTATGTCTGAAGCGTCGGATGAAATCTGGAATGGAAAATCCCAGTTTGGGCCCCTTAATACTGGGGCTATTGATACAAGCTATTTTAAGTCTTCAAAAGCATTGTCACATTTATCTGTCCAAATGAAATAAATATTTCTTGTTAGTGCATATAATAGTGCGACAATTTGAGAAAAATTCTTTATAAACCTTCTATAATAACCAGAAAATCCCAAAAACTGCATACCACAGTTTGTGTGGAAGGGGTAGGTTTTAAAAGAATTATCTGAATTTTTGCTGGATCTACCTGGATTCCAGCATCCGAGATATAGTGACCTAGGATGAGGCCCTCGGTCATCATCATGTGGCATTTTTCATCGCTTAAACAGAGTCTGGTGGCAATGCATCTTTGCAACACTTTCTCTAATGTTTGTAATGTTGGCTCAAAGTCATCTCCGTAAGGTGTAAAATCATCCATGTACACCTTGAGCCCTTCATTTATCAGATCTGAAAAAATGATGAGTATAGCCCTCTTAAATGTGGCAGGTGCATTGCACAGCCCAAAAGGTAGGACCTTATAAGCGAATGTTCCCCAAGGGCAGGTAAATGTAGTCTTATCTTGATCTTTAGGGGCAATCTGAATTTGATTGTAAGCCATCTGGGAAAGAAAAGATTTTTTTTCCTGCCAATGTGTATAAGACCTACTCAATGAACAAAAGGGGAAAATGGTCTTTTTGGGTTGGCTTATTAATCTCTCTATAGTCAACACATGTAAGCCACTTTCCATTATTTTTCGGCACCACTACTAATGGAGAGACCCATTTGCTATCAGATATTGGGTAGATAAAGTTTACAACTAGCAATTTTTGTAGTTCAACCTTAACAATATCTTTAAGATGAGGATTTAATTTCTGTTGAGGTTGTCGAACGGGCTTGGTATCCTTCTATGTATAAATGTGGTGCATGCATAATTGGAGATCAATCCCTTTCATGTCTGGGTAATCCAATGCAAAGGCCTCTTTATATTTTCTCAAGAGTTGAACAAGCTTCTACTCTTGGTCAGCAGTCAGGTTTTTGTTAATATTCAAAGTTTTCCCTGGCTCAATTGCTATGGTTTTGTCGTTATAAACAGAGGTAGTTGGTATTGATTGATCGTTAATATCTTTTAGGGAATCTTCTTCTATTTCGCTATCGAATGCTGCTTCGATCATGTGACATTTTAGATGGGGTCCGACATCTGGTTGGTTAATGTAGGTGTTAATGATATCATCTTCTATTTGATCTTTAAATTCGAGAGCATCTTCTATGGTTAGCGGTGATCAAATGTTTTCAGTAAGATATGATATAGATTGTTTTCTAGTTTTGATTATTGTTAAACTTGGCTGAGCTGGAGGATATAAGGCTAAATTCTTTACATTGCTTCCTCTTGCTATAGTCATGTTGCCGTTCAATAGCTTATGTAAGCATCCACAGTTGCTAGCCAAGGTCCACCTAGAATTAAGGGATGTCCATCGAGTCGGTTTCTAGGATTGATGATTAGAAAGTCTGCAGGGTATTCCCAAGAGTCTACAGACACCATTACATCCTGTAATGTGCCTTCTGGTTTGACTACCGATTAGTCAACCAATTCCAACAAGGTCGTGGTTGGGTCCAAGGATGTAATGCCAAGCTTTTGACAAGTTGTGGTTGTAAGAATATTTATTGTTGCTCCTAAATCAACTAAGGCATTGGGGAAGCAAAATCCCTTTATTTGCACTGTGACTATAGGATTTCCTTGGTCCTCATATTTTACAGGTGTTTATCTTCCTGATAGTAAATCAGATAAGGTACTGACTACATGGATAGTTGGATTTGTTTTTATTTCCTCTTTGGCTTTTTCATACATAATTCCTTAATAGTTTTTGCATAAATTGGGATGTCTTGAATAGCCTGGAGGAGTGGTATTTTTATACACAAAATTTTCAATTCTTGCAGAATCGAAATTAGGATGTTCAATTGGGCGAGGTATGATTAATCTTTTTGGGAATGGTGGAGAAGAGATGGTTTCTTGATCATGAGTTTTTTGTCTAACCATGTTCTCTTCTTGTGGTACTTGTTCTCAAGGAAACATATCTTCAACTTGAACATTTTTATCCCCCTTTGGTTCTATTACCCACCCAAATCTTAATTGAAGGTCATTGCACTCCATTAACTCGGTTTCTGGCTCTATTCCTTCAATAGTTTGCACAGATTGAACCAGATTGTTGTTGGGGTTCGGGTTGGGTTGGGCTGGGAGCTGTGGTCGTAAATTGGTCTAAGGGTTTTGTTGCAATGTGTAGGGTGCTAGCAGCATGGGTTGAGGTAGGGGGATTGTTCCTACTAGATGATTTCTAGATCTTTGCCAGTTTGACTGCCAGTTCTGATTTTGTGAAGTTGAGGGTGGCCATTGGGATTGATATGCAGTATTTTGCCAAAACGGTGGGAAGTGAGAGGAATTTGGCCAATTGTTATTTTGATTTGATTGGTTGAGCCAAGGTGGCATAGGGAATGGCTGTTGTGACTAGTTGGAAAAGGATGGCTGGTTTCGCCACATGGTTCTTGGGTATTGTTGTGAATTATATTGCGGCATTTGAACGAAAGAGGATGGATCAGTCAACGTACCTGTTTGTCGTGGTTGCCATTGGTGACACTGATTTAGTAGATAGATTGGTTCTATATCTTCTTCTACCTCCTTATCGACTGGTTTTAGCCTTGGGAGTGATGGGAAACTTTCTGTAGCATGATATTTTGTACATATAGTGCAGGTTTGCACCATATCCAACAGACACTCTTTGTGACTATGCTTCTTTCTACATCTAGGACAGAATATCACCAAGTTTTATTCTACATCTGTCTAGCTTGCATAATGTCTAATTACATTATCTGAGTCCCTAAAAAATCAGTTTTGAAATCCTCTAGTAGATTGCCAATTTCTGTGCGAGTTATGCCTCCACCAAAGATTTTGTTGTCCCTTGTGGTCATGTCATGTTCCACTGGCTTCAATCTCGTGTTGCCTCTTGAACACCTGATACACAAATTAATGATGTTAGCATAATTCTCCTAATATATATCACCTTTACCCATAATATTTAATGTTTCTACCCATTTTTCTTTCATCCCTTTAACTAGCGTTGTTTTCAGCACATTATCAGGTAAAGGCAGAGTTGCATAGGGAGACCGCTAGAGGTTATATTGAAATCGTTCCACATATTCTTCTAATGTTTCACTTGGTCTTGCTACCATCTATAATATTTCGTCTTTCAATTCCCTAGACCTGCAATAGTCCTGATACTTTTTTAGGAAAGCGGTTTTCATTTGTTCCCAATCGTTTATTGTGCTTCCACCTAATCCCGTAAACCATTGCAAGGCTGCTCCTTTCAATGTAGAGGGAAACAATTTTAATTTTTGGAGGTCAGTGGTATAATCATACCCCCGACACAATACATCAAACTCAAACATGAATGCGTTTGGATCCTCTAATGTTAGCCCATGAGAGGTAGGAATATTTTGGAGAGGGATGGATTTCATAGGTGCATTGACCATTGTGTCAACGATGGGATAGTGCAAGGTGGAGGTATGAGGTGCTTGTGGGTTGTTGGCCATTTGATCAAATATGTGCCAATACCCTTCTGGGATCTCTAGAGAGTTATTTCTTGGATGACTAGAAGGGGTGGGAATGAGTTTAGCAACACTCTCCTGGTC
>APFE030451036.1:0-12422 GCA_000404065.3 Pinus taeda | reverse complement strand
AGAGTAGAGGTCTTGGGTTCAAATCTCCATTTTGTGGGGGCGTTTTTTTTTTTCATTCCCGCACATTCGCGCACTTTGTCGGCGACTTCAACAATTTTTTTAAAAAAAGCCATAACTTCTTCATCCGGAAGCCTTTTTCAGAGCCGTTTTTTTTAAAACAGCCTAATTTTTCGAGATCTATCCATTGGAACACTTACTTTCAGCATCTTCAGCTTCAATTTTTTTTTAAATGGAAAGTCCATGCCAAGTCATTCTTGACAGCACTAACTACTTCCAATGGGTATCCTACATGGAAGATTTACTTAGAAGTAAAGGTCTCTACAGAATAGCCACGGGCCAAGAGAAGAAACCAAAAGATGAAGACAAGGTTACAAAATGGGAAAATAGACAAGATCAAGCACGTGGTTTGATAGGGATGTCTATTTCTCCTGATCTTAGATTCCATATTGCAGAACTTGATACTCCTCATGAAGCATTGGAACAAATCACTAAAGTGTTTGGGATTAAAAATGAAATTAGAGCCCATCAACTTGAAAATGAGTTGCTTACATTGGATCCTAATAATTTTTCTTGCATTGAAGATTTCTTGTCCAAATTCAAGACCCTTAGATATCTCTTGGGAGGTGTTAAGGTTAAGAAAGAAGATAGTAACCTTATTTATTCCATCCTTACTAAGTTGGGACCAGCCTACTCTGTATTTGTTTCCACCTTCCATTCTACAAGGGAAGCTTTCATTTGTCAAGGAAAAGACTACAAGGCCCCTTCCTTTGACTCTTTTTGTGATTCTTTAATAAGAGAACAAGAAAAACTCTTACACCTTGGTCTTCTTAATCTTGGAAACTCTTCCAAGAAAGCGTTAGCCGCCCAGCAGCAACCAAATTTAAAGAATCCTAAGAAGTCATATCCTAAAAAGAATGGTCCTAAACCAAAGAAGGGTCCTAAGCAAACTCAGTCTCAAAATGAAAGATCATTTCAGCAAAATGATAAGACCAATAAAAACAAATGGAAGAAGACTGATAGACATTGTAACTTTTGTAATCGAGATGGCCACTTAGAATCTAAATGCTTTAAGAAGATGGAAGCCTTGGAAGCCGCAATGAAGAAACATAACATCCATGTGGAGCATTCTTCTACTTCAACTTCAACTTCATCTTCAGGAATGGCACTTTCTGCATGTCGTTGTCAATCATCTCAGTCTGGTTATGCATTAAATGTATCTTCTTCTTCTCATTCTCATGAGTGGCTCATTGATTCTGGAGCCTCTTATCACATGGCCAAAAACAAAGCCATGTTTTCTTCTTTAAATGATTGTAACACCAAAAACATATATGTTGGTGATGATAGATCTCTTAATGTTGTAGGGACTGGAACTGTTCATCTAGACAATGGTCAGTTTAATGATGTATTATGTGTTCCAACCTTATCCAGCAACCTTCTATCTGTATATCAGATAACTCATTCAGGTGAAGGTAAAAATGTTGAATTTTCACCTCATGATGTTGTAATCAAGGATCTAAGAGATCCTAAACAGATTCTAGCTACTGGTATTGCTGATGATTCCACAAGGTTGTATAAGTTTCACAACTTTGGGTCATCAAATCTTCCCTCGGTATTTGTTGCTCATAATGATGAAGTGAGCAAACTTTGCATGAGCGATTTGGTCACTTAAACTATCGCTCCCTTCAGCATCTATGTAAAGAAAATATGGTGACAGGTCTTCCTATGGTATCTTGCAGAGATGGTGTTTGTTCCGGATGTGTACTCGGAAAACATCATCGGGACAGTTTTGAAAAACGTGCCTCTTGGCACGCCTCAGCCCCTTTACAGCTTGTTTACAGTGATTTGTGTGGTCCACTTCCTGTTGCTTCATTCTCTGGCTGCAAGTATTTCTTAACTTTCATTGATGATTTCTCCAGACGCACTTGGGTATACTTCTTAAAACTCAAGAGCGAAGTATTTAACACATTTTTGGCCTTCAAAGCCTTTGTTGAAAAACAATCTGGACATCAAATTCTTAAGCTAAGAACTGATAATGGTGGAGAATATGTTAAAAACACATTCATCAACTTTTGCACCGAAAATGGAATTCAAATGCAACACACTGTTCCATACACTCCACAACAAAATGGTGTAGCTGAAAGGAAAAATCGCACCTTAAAGGAAATGGCTAATTGTATGCTGCAATCTAAAGGACTCAGTCTTAGTTTTTGGGCCGAAGCAATTAATTGTGCAAATTATATAATAAATCGCACTCCTACTAAGGTTCTAAAGAATATCACTCCAGAAGAAGCTTGGAGTTCCATTAAACCAGATGTAAGTCACTTTCGTATTTTTGGAAGTGAAGCATGGGCCCATATTCCAGATGAAAAGCATAAAGCTTTAGAACCTAAGAGTGAGAAATGTACTTTTGTTGGATATTCTGAAGATGTAAAAGGTTATAGACTTATTCCATTTAAGTCCAAAAATGTTATCATTAGAAGAGATGTAAAATTTGATGAAAATAAATCGGCCTGCGAGCCTAGTCCGGCGGATGTGCCACCTCTTCCTATCTCTTCTACTTTTGAAAACATTTCTTCTTCAGATGATGAAAGTGAGGATGACAATCCTCCCCCACCTTCTCAGGATCCTATCTCAACTTCCAAGATGGGTCCGTACTACTCGGGATGCAGCAGGTGATCTTGCCGGTGATCCTACAGATCAGCGACGTACACGTTCTCAGTTTGAAAGAGCCTCTTCTTTACTGGCTCAAGCTCCAGTAAATCATGATCCTGACACTTTTGCAGAAGCTTCAGGCCATCCACATTGGGAAGTAGCTATGAATGAAGAATATCATTCATTGTTGGCAAATGATACATGGGATCTTGTTCCTCTACCAAAGGGACGCAAACTTGTTAGATGTAAATGGGTTTACAGAACCAAGTATGGACCAGATGGGAAAGTTGATAAGCATAAAGCTCATCTTGTTGCTAAGGGATTTTCACAGGTTGAAGGAATTGACTACACTGAAACCTTCTCCCCTGTGGCCAAAATGAACTCTATCCACCTTGTTCTTTCCCTTGCTGCCTCTTTAAAATGGGAAGTCCATCAGATGGATGTTAAATCTGCCTTCTTGCATGGGGACTTGCATGAAGAAATCTATATGGAACAACCCATTGGCTTCATCCAAACAGACTCCAGCCTTGTATGTCGACTTAAGAAATCTCTTTATGGTCTCAAGCAAGCTCCTCGGGCTTGGTATGCCAAAATGGATAGCTTTCTTTTAGAATCTGGCTTTTCTAGGTGTTATTCTGACAATACTGTCTACACCAAGAAAGTGGGCAACTCTCTTATCATCCTTGTTCTTTATGTTGATGATCTTATTCTTACTGGTAGTGATCCCAACCTTATAAACCATGTGAAGTCCAGCCTTAAAAAGAAATTTGAAATGACAGACTTAGGACACTTACACTATTTTCTCGGTCTTCAAGTCTTGCAATCCAAGGAGGGTATTTCCCTTTCCCAGTCCAAGTATGCTTGTGATATTCTTCGTCATTTTCACATGGAAGATTGTAAGCCAGCTCCTTCTCCCTTTCAGTCTGGAGTCAAACTTTCAGTCTCTTGTACTTCTCCTGAAGTTGATGCTACCTTATACCGTCAACTTGTAGGAAAACTCTTGTATTTAACCCATACTCGTCCTGACCTTTCCTTTGTTGTTGGCCTTGTTGCTCGTTTTATGCAAAACCCCCGTGAAAGTCATTGGAAAGAAGCTAAAAGAATACTTCGTTATGTTCGAGGTACAGTACAGTTTGGGATTCATTACAGTGCCAAAGCAGCTCCCTATTAGTTGGTTTCACTGATTCTGATTGGGCTGGTGACCCTGATGATCGGAAGTCTACTGCCGGTTATGTCTTCACTCTTGGTTCAGGACCTATTACATGGGCTTGTAAGAAACAGGCTGCCATTTCTCTTTCGTCAGCAGAAGCAGAGTATCGTGGTGCCGTGGAAACTAGTAAGGAAGCCTTGTGGCTTCGTCAGATCCTATCAGAATTGGGCTTTGAGCAGCAGCATCCGACTACACTTTGGTGTGATAATCAAAGTGCCATTCAGCTTTGCAAAGATCCAGTTCAGCATAAGCGCAGCAAACACATTGAACTTCACATGCACTTCATCAGAAAGCTCATTCATGACCATGTTCTTGAAGTGCAATATTGTTCAACAGATGATCAGGTTGCAGACATCTTCACAAAGGCTCTCACAGAGGCGAAGTTCACTAAACTTCGATATATGCTTGGAGTTCAGGAAGTTGTCACTAAGGGGGGATAGGCTCTAGTGCCTCCTCCCTTCTCCTATTGTGTCATATTTGTAAATCCTTCAATCCTATCCCAAGTTGTTCTTAAGGGGGGATGTTAGGATATTCCGACACATAGGAATAGTTAAGTTCAACTTGGTCTAGTATAGAGTTAGGTTAGAGTTAGGTAAAGTGTGTTTTTTTATCGTTGTACATTTTGTACCTTACAATCCGACGGTCACGATATGTAGTGATTCGACGGTTCATTCTCTCCTCGGTATTACCGACACTTGATCCGTGGCTTGACACCCGATTGGTCCATGAATTCTATTTAAAGCGCATGGAGGGTCATTTGTAGGTTAAACCGTGCATGAGAGAAGCTTATGTAAATTTTCATTCTTTTATTAATAAATTGCCTGTAGTAGCCACGTTGGCGCAGGCCGTGGACTGTTTCCCTCTCTGAGGGTTTTAACCACGTCAAAATACTGGTGTATTGATCTGTGATCTGCTTGTGAGCGGTGTCCTTCTGGTGTTCTGTCTGAGGAACTTACCCTGTAAATTCCTACAGCCCCGAAGCAAGCCAAAGTGTGATTCGATATATCGCAATCACAGACCGCAAGGATAGCGGTTCGGGAATCGGCCCCCAACAGAGTCAGGTTGCAATTTGTGATATCAGAATCATAGATCACAAAGGGAAGCAATCGTATCGAGAATCTATCCCCCAATTTGTGATATGCGAAGTTCTTTCAGACCCATACTGTAGTTTAATAGTCGTCGAGTCTGCCTTTATCGCAGACCGCTTTTCGCAAAGGCTAGGTATGTCCATCAATTAAAAGCATCGATTCTCTTTGATTAATGTGCGGTTAAGAAGTTAAGAGGTTTCGCTATATTTGGTGGGTTGCTACCTGCGTGTTATCAGGGTTTGAGATTCTTGGTGAAGAAATCGCTCGCCTGTTATACTTGTCCTTTGCTAGGAACTACCTGGGATTGAGGATTTAGCCACCAGCATATATAATGGATCATCTGCATAGGACAAAGGGTGAGACTGACACATTAGTTCAAAAATCAGTGCGTATAGTAGTAACGTGACCTGGCAGTAGGTCAAAACCTCACCTTGAGCAACAGAGAGGCTCCGAAAGGGTGCAGAATCTTCAATTCTCCGAATTGGGTGTTCAAATAGGCGATTCTACATGATTTTTAACTAGGATTTTAGTGGTATTGTCTGTCTCTAGAGCTGGGTTCTCCATTTGTCATCTATCTTCCATATTGGATGTATAAGGATGTTATGTAAAATCTACTTGTACTTCTCTCTTTTCATGTCATTTAATGAATGAAGGTCTCCCCACTATTGAGTAGGGCCCGAAGATGTAGCCCAAATTGGATGAACTCCATAATAAAATCTTTGTGTCTTGATCTCATGTATGATTGTGTATTTTTTTATTTTTCTTCTTATACGCTTATGTTCCATGGTTTTTAGGTGCTTTGTTATATGTAATTTTGATGCATATATAAGCAAAGAAATCCTAAATCAAGTGGTATCAGAGCAGGGCTTAGTTGATGTGAATCACATCAGTACGCTAAAAAAAAAATAAGCCTCAAAGGATGCTTATCACGAAGAGGAGACATGGCGAATGTTGAAACTCGTTGGGAAGAGAAGTGGTCTTGTTGTTGTTAAGAATTGTGAGCATGAATGACTGAGTGTGCAGCCATGGAGAATGATAAAGAAATGCATGAGATCTTTGTGCGAATGTCCAAAATGGTGGACATCATGTATGAAGCATATGAGAAGAGAAGAGAGGAGGAGGCAAAGAAATCGGAGAGCGATGCATCATCCACATCTTCCAGTGATCATGCATTTTATTCCTCACCTTCCTCAAATAAGGAGATTAACCAGAGACTCCAAGCAGAGCTTGCTAAGTTAAGGAGGATTCTACAGGAGAAACAGAGGTTGTTACACTAGTTACAATCCAAGGATGAGGCCTTGGAAAACTTGCAATGTGACCCCCGTGAGGTAAAAAGTAATTCTTTGACTCCGTGTATTTTTCCTAATGATGATTTCACCATTTTTGAAAACCATACTACAGGAATCAAGTCCAAACTATTAAAGATAATGGAGGTATCAAGGAAAGGGCCTTAGCATAAATGGTTAGCGCATCATAAACCCCATCCAAGTAGAGGAATTACCCTGACATACAGGACTTGGGTATGTCAGGAAGGAGGTTGGGGAATGTGCCAAAATAGCCGATGAATGACTAATGACAGATGATGAGAAAACCTCATCAGTTCTTTCCAAATCGACAGTGGAGGTAAAAGATGTTGATTTCTCTTCAGTTTTGTCTTTGCATGATCTAATTTTTGTTGGGACTGTGGAAGTAACCATTATAGGGAAACAAATGAGACTCCTTACTGAGATGAGGTACAAGGAAGAAGAAGGACTTGGTGTTAATAGCCAAGGCATAACTCATCCATTGGAGGTTGAGACAAGACCTTGATTCACAAGGTTGGGGTGCACTAAAGGGTAGTGCTCAAATATGTCAAAAGCTTCCATGACATTGTTGAAACCATTGAGGAAAGAGGATGATAGGAACACATCACCATCAACCTATGGCAGTATGCATTACAGAGAAAGAGTTGAGGCAAACTCTCATTCCCATGATCATACCAGAGACCAACAAGAAAGGTATAACTAGCCTCGGTATTCTAATGTTCATTTTGATTATAGCAATATTATTAATAATGAATGAAAATAATGGCACAAAAGAACTTGCAGTTTTTGTGGATTGCATAACCATGTGTTTGTTGAGTGTTGGAGGAGAACAATAGCATGAAAAGGGATGAGGCATGAAAGACCCTTTCAACAGCAGGCAAAGAAGAAGGTAAAGTAGATCTAGATGAAGAAGGTTTATTGTAGTCATTGCGATAGAGGTGGTCATTAAGGAACCACATGTTGGAGGCTCCATCCAGAATAGCATCACAAGGATAAAGCATAAGTGCATGAACCACGTGAAACAGTTGTTCGACCAACGAAGGCACCACAAGGAGACGACCTAGACACTTTGATAAGTGAGAGATGGTTCTTCTAGGTGTGGTAGAATGTCATGACCTTATTTTTGCAAATCATATGTTACATTTTAAACTGTAAAAGTGATGATGTGTTTTCCATCACTTGTTGTAGCAACAATGATGTTTGGCCTTATTTTGTGTTGCATTTTAAACTGTGAAAGTGATGATATGTTTCCATCACTTGTTGAAGCAACAATAGTGTTTGGCCTTATTTTTTTAAATCATATGTTGTAGTGATGATGTGTTTTCCATCACTTATTGAAGCAACAATGATGTTTGACCTTTTATATATAGTTGGAGTATTGTTTCCATTTTTATGTAAACTTGACCACAGAGTATGTGTTGTAAACTCGTGGCAACTATGGGATGCTTGGATCATTTTTGGTCATATAGCGAAACATGTAATTTGCACGATATTTTACTACAATTTTACAGGGGATGCAAGTGTCAACTCATCACTTATGGCTCTGAAGGACAAAGGTGAAGGAGAAGGAAGGATGACCTGTTAGGACACTTGTGGTGCAGATAATGTACAGAGCAGTGGTAGGCTATTTAATGATTTTGGAGGACCAACAGCTTCTCTTAGTAGGGAGGATTGATATAGGAGGATCCAAGAGGATTGATCTAGAAGGATCCAGGAGGATTCATCCAAGTGGATCGCTAAAAATGACCAATGGCATGGTAAGAAGGCTCAAAACTCAAAGTGGCAGAATCTGGATAAAATTAGCATCAGATCGAAGTGCTCATCATCCTGATTCCAGTGATGTGAATGGTACTCGAATTCGAGCTCATATGAAGAAGTTAGAGCAAGTAAAAATTCAAGTTTGACTTGGACAGGTGGCAAGAGAAGATGATGTGGCAAAAATCTTCAGTGAATGAGAAAATACCAAGTGGCAAGTTGTAGTTCACTGATCGCAATCACAAAAGCCCGCGGGTAAAGAATCGGCCCCCAACACTACCGAGTTGCGATTTGCGATATCACAATCGCAGATTAGATGCGGGTCGACAGTAAAGAATTAGCCCTAGATCAATCCAGAGTGTAATGCGATATATTGCTTTCACAGATTGCAACAAAAGTGGTTATGGAATTGTCCCCTGATAGAGTTAGGTTGCGATTTGTGATATTGAAATTGCAAATTGCGAAGGGAAGCATTCATATGGAGAATAATCCCCGAGTCTGCCGATTTTTGATTTGTTAAGTTCTTCCAGACCCGATATATTATATATTGTAGTTTAATAGTCCGTCGGGTCTGCCTTTATCACAGGTTGCTTGTCACAAAGGCCAAGTCTATATGCCAATTGAAAGCGTCAATTATTTATTATTAAAGTGTAGTTAAGACGTTTCACTATGTTTGTTGGGTTGTTGCTTGCATGCTATGAAGATTCTTGGTGAAGAAACCACCTGCTATACTTGTCCTTTGCTAAGAACTGCCCAGGATTGAGGAGTTAGCCACTAGCATATATAATGGATTGTTTGTATAGGAAAAAGGGGGAGACTGGCACAGTAGTTTAGAAATTAGTACGTACAGTAGTAACCTGACTTGGAAGTAGGCTGGAACCTTGCCTTGAGCAGCAGGGAGGTTCCGAGAGGGTGTAAAAGCTTCATTTCTCTGAATTGGGTGTTCGGATAGGTGATTCTGCATGATTTTTTGCCAGGATTTCAGTGGTATTGTTTGTCTCTAGACCCGGGCTCTCCATTTATCATCTATATTCCATATTGGAGGTATAAGGATGTTATGTAAAATTTGCTTGTACTTCTCTCTTTTCATGCCATTTAATGAATGAAGGCCTCCCCCCTATTGAGCAGGGCTTGGAGATGTAGTCCAAATTGGATGAAATCTATGATAAATCTCTGTGTACTGATCTCATGCATGATTATGTCTTTTTTTATTTTCATCTTATACGCTTATGTTCCATGTTTTTTAAGTGCTCTGTTATATGTAATTCTGACGCATCTATAAGCAAAAAATCCCTGGATCAATGATGGAGTTGGGAGATGTGTTCCTCTAGGCTACCCCACTTCATCGTCTCACTGAGCCAATTAGAGATGGGCTTACCACCAATGCTCAAGGTGGAGATTCCTAGATGTGTGAGAGTCCCTTAGGGTAGTTTCTTCATGAGCAGAGATGATGTCTTGATGAAGAGGATGTTTGGGAAATGTTCAGATTCAAGGGTGTTTTCACATGTATGAGATGATATGCATTCTTATGGATTTGGATTCACGATCATATTAGCTACTTAATTAGCTAGAGACACAAGGGGATCCAACATATGAAAGTGATCAGGTGCTCAAAATTATGCTAAAAAATCAAAGTCATTAGAATGGTGTGGAACTTGAACGAACACATAGTGCTTGTCATCCTAAATCTGACACAACTCATTTCGTCTGAAACGGAAATTGTATGGCTTCAGAAACAAGTTATGTTCACTTTGGAAAATAGGTAATGTTTTGGAAAAAAAAAAATAAGGGACACCCCAGTCAGCAGTCTGTACTGCTGACTAGGCTACCCAGTTGGTGTTGAATGTGTAGCTGAGGTGGCACTGTAATATCATAAATGAATGGTTGAGTGCCATGTGGCACGTCCGTATAGGCATGAGTTGGCAGGATGTTATTGGTTGAAGACTATACAGGTGGACTAATGAGAGGGTGACACACGACAAACCTGAAGGTTGCCGCGTGCCCTCTCAAAGGTTGAATAAAATTTTATGTGTGGAGGTCGGGGTCGAACCCATGACCTCACCCACAACAAAACCAAGATTTACCACCACCCCCGCAGGTTGGTTCTTAACTAACATATCGCGGGCAAGTTGGCATTAAATAATCAGCCCCAAAACAAGCCACGGTATGATGCAATGAATCATCACCCAGCATACCCAAGTTGTGATGCGATAATCACAATCACACATCGTAGAAGTGTGGAGGCCCCTTGACTTTGCCGATTCTGAATTGAGATGGATCACGGATGCGATAATATTATGGATTCCAGTTAACAGTTTTGTCAGGTCTGCCATATCACAATTGCACATCACCCCACCGCGTCCACAGACCATAAGACTGTCGGTTCTCTGTCGATTGCGATTTGCAATGGAGTTGTCGAAACCGTCACCTTAACCACTAGACCTAACCACCGTGTGACTACTTGGCCTTAACCGTGAGATAGTCGGGGAATTTGGCCAGACCACCAATTTCAGTGTAACTGCTAGAATTAACTCTAGATAATGAATTTAACTGGCAGTTAGCTAGATTTGGAGGAGGAAATTGTGGAAAGACTGGTAGAAGTCATAACTAAGGCAGTTTTCGACCAAATGAGGAGCAGAAAGAGGCTGGAGTACCATTGTTTAGTATTATGGATGCATTGGAGCATGTTTCATAATCATTTGAGCATTGTAAACACATCTTTTACACTTTTGAGAATAATAGAGAGGCCCAAGCCATTGGAAGATGGACTAAGGAGACGTAGCCTAAGAGGGGTGACATCCTTTATCATGTTCCTATTGTAATGTGTTTTTGATGATGTTTGTACATGTTTATGTTGTTATTCAGTCTCTTATTAATGTTAAATTTCTCATAAAATTAACATAAAACTCATCATTTCACTTGCAAAAATTCATGAATCCTTAAGCATAATGAAAGAATTTTGTTTCTAATCTGAGGAGGATCTTAGCACAACAATATAATATTCTATATCAGATCATTTTGGTATCAAATCACAAGTTTTTCTTTTTGAAAGAAGGATTTAATTGTTTGCAAGTTTATGCCATTATTACAAGGTTAAAACTCAAAAGGCGAGAAGGGAAACTAGTTGGAGGCCCTAAAGTTGGGTCAAGGGGAAGGAGAGAAAAGTTGCCACAACTTGCAACACCAGTTCAACCTCAAGTTGTAGTTGAGACTCCAAAGGTCATGTCTCATGAAGGAGAAACTACAAACATGACAGAGGATGAGAAGACCTTCAGAAAGGCTTTCTTTGATATGATAGAGATGGTGAAGGTCCTCTATGAAGAGAGGAATACCAGGTTGCAAGGGGGAAGTTCCAAACCTCCCAAAGGAGAAGGTTATTCAGGAGTAGGTAATGGAAATGGAGACAAAGCTCCAACCTCTCCACCATCTTATTCATCTTCTTCTTCACAAGCATCTTCACCCTCTTCCACTAACACAACCCTTACTCATACTCATCATCATACTTCAACACGAACTAGTAAATCACCTTTTTCAAAACCTGATGTTAAATTTGAGCTACCCATGTATATTGGTGAAGTGAATGCAGAGAAGCTTGATAATTGGATTCGTTAGTTGGAGGTCTATTGTAGGATTCAAGAGGATGACAGAAAGATTCATTTAGCTTCCTTGAGAATGGAGGGTGTAATGCTAGTATGGTGGGAATCAAAGACCCAATAGGAGATTAAAAAACATAGTAAGATCTTAATTTCTAAGAATTATTTCATTGTTGAAATCAAAAGGCAATTCTACCCTCCAGCTTATATGTAAAAAGTCATCATGAATTGGCAGAACTTTAGACAACCTAAAGGTCAAAGTGCAATATTACACTCAAAGTTGGGTGTGGAGCCTGATTATCTTCCTTATTCATAGGTATCGCCGCATTGGACCCCAGTTCGTAATGTGGTGGCAACTATAACCATAAAATGTACACCACCAGGGGGGCCCAGGGGGGGTGAAGGCGATTATTTGGAGCCCCACCAGCGCTACCTCGAAAGTTAAAAATAGATGTAAAATTTCCTTGTAAAATGTTGTAATTTCGTAGTCACTCTGGGTCATTCATCAGGCAGAGATCTGATTGTAGAAGTTATGCTTAATTTAGGGTTTCTTTCCCTAGAAGACAACCCCTTGTTGTATATGAGGGAATTGTATTGTGTCTATGTAGATATGTATTCATAGTGAGAAAGAGAGAGGAGATTGTGTGAGAGCGAAGAGGGAATTATAGCGGATATGTTGTAGGTTGTATCTCTTCAGTTTGTTGGATAATATAAAAGGAAGGACTGGTTGTTTCTCCGTGGATGTAGCCCAAATTGGGTGAACCACATATATCTGTGTCTCTCTTGTTTATGTGTTTTATGTGTTTTATGTGTTTTCTAT